>LQNK01000947.1:2035-14641 GCA_001586405.1 Phoebis sennae
CAAAGAGCCGAGCCCTCCTAAGGAGATGCCTAAGAAGCCATCAGAAAAAGAGCCGAGCCCTCCAAAGGAGATGCCTGAGATGCCATCAGAAAAAGAACCTAGCCCTCTGAAGGAGATGCCTGAGAAGCCATCAGAAAAAGAACCTAGCCCTCTAAAGGAGATGCCTGAAAAGCCATCCGACAAAGAACTTAGCCCTCTGAAGGAAATGCCTGAGAAACCATTAGACAAAGAACCTAGCCCTCTAAAGGAGGTGCCTGGGAAGCCATCAGAAAAAGAACCTAGCCCTCTGAAGGAGATGTTGGAGAAGCCATCAGTCGAACAGCCAAGCCCTCCAAAGGAGATACCTGAGAAGCCATCTGACAAAGAGGCTAGCCCTCTAAAGGAAATTCCTGAGAAACCATCAGACAAATCTAGCCCTCAGAAGGAGATGCCTGAAAAGCCATCCGACAAAGAGCCAAGTTCCCCAAAGGAGATGCCTGAGAAGCCATCAGAAAAAGAGCCTAGCCCTCTAAAGGAGACGCCCGCGAAGCCATCAGAAAAAGAGCCGAGTCCTGTAAAGGAAATGCCTGAGAAGCCATCAGACAAAGATCCAAGCCCTCCTAAGGAGTTGCCTGATAAACCATCTGACAAAGAGCCAAGCCAAGTAGAAAAGGTCTCTAGACCTGATAAGGTTGATAAACCATCAGACAAGCAGCCAAGACCAGTAGAAAAATTAGAAACTCTATTTAAAAAGGAGCCCAGTACTGTTATAGAAATTGTCGACAAGATAGAAATACCAATGGATAAAGAGGCAAGTCCTGTTAGAGATACACATGGGAAAGAGACAAGGGATAAACTGATTCCACATAAAGAAATCGTCGATAAAGGGGATAAACCAAAAGTTGAATCTATGGCTAAGTATGATAAAGATGAGGAAGTCAGCTCAGATGAACATCAAATGGTAGGATTTAAAACGTTTGGCCAAACAAAAACTGAAACAAATGTTACAAAAGAATCTATAAAAGATAATGGAATTACAATAAAAAGAAAGAGAACCATCACAACTATCACTCGAACTTTCGTCAATTTAACGGAAAATTTAAAAAGAACTGTTATTACTCAAAAATATTTCACTGAAGATGAATATCCTGATGGCAATATTGTATTTAATAAAACAGAGGACACTTCTTCAATTGACGAAGAACTGTCACCTACTGAAAAATTAGATATAAGCAAACAACTCGAAAAGCCACATCAAGAACAAACACAATATAATGGTCAAACAAATGGAGATTTATTAGAAAAGTACCCAGAAACAATTAGTAGTTTGACCTCATCTAAACATGATATAGATGAGAATTCAGAACTGTCACGAATTAAAGAAGTGAAGACAAAACTTACTGATGATAAACTAGACAGCGGTAAGATCTTAACAGACTCCTTAACACACCACATGTCTAAAACAGAGGATAGTACCAGCAGTGATTTTATCACAAGAATTGAAAGGGATTCAAAAATAACGAAATCAACTTCGGATGCAATGACTGAGAGTATCATTTCCTACAGTAGCTCTGAAGACGTTTCTAAGGAAATCAGCCTCGAAGAAAAATATAGTTTTGAAAGTACAGAAAAAGAAAAGAAAGTAAGTAGCAGTAAATCTACGACCACCACCACAAGCAGTCAAAAGACTTATACGACTGAAAAGTTAAAAGATAGTGCAGTTAGCCTTATGGAGTCTATTCAAAAAGCGTTTAGTGATGATGTGATACAGCAAGGTATTAAAACAGAAAGCACAGAGTCATTGACTGTTCATTCCGAATTTGATAGAGTATCTACCCCACCAACTGTTCCAGTGAGCCCACTACCAAAAACTCCAAGTACGTTCTACGATGTGAAAGTCAGTGATGGTGTTCAGAGTGAAATTTCATATGACAAATCAGATGGTAGCGAAGAGACGATTACAAAAGTTGTACATGTTGGCGAAGACGTATTAACACAAAGGATATCAACGTCAACAGAAAAAGTACCAAAAACTATTAAGAGTTCTACAGATGTTGATGAGAGCTCTAGCTTACAGGCCCTCACACAAACAGTTGGAAAAATCAAAACAGAAACTGATACAGTAACGAAAATAATAAAAGAGGGTGAAAATGTTGTCACACAAACGATAACAACTGTAACAACAAAAGAAATAATTTCAAAAGAGGATGGTACTCCACAAAATGTTAAAACAACCATAGAAACTACTACTTTGAGCAGAAGTTCTGATGGTTCTACTACTACGACTAAAGATACTCAAACTTTGTTATCTGAATGTTCTTCTAGTCTGAAATCTACATCACAAATGGATGTTTTTATGAAAGATGACTCGGGTGACAAAGACTTAACGGGATCTAAGGAAGAATCCGAGAAGACGGTTACAAATGGCTATCGGGAAGATAGCGAACCAATTGTCAAGGAAAGTAAACCACTACAAACGCAATGGGAGGCCGATGATTATGAAAACATCGAAGATGCAAGTATAGATACAGATGTAAGTAAACGAATCATTAAAGAAAATGGTGTTGATATAATTGAAACAGTGACCACAGTTACAAAAAAAGAAACCATAAAAGTAGAAGATAACAAAAAAGTTATTAAAACAACAATCGAGACGAATATATGCAAAGAAAATCCCGATGGATCTAAGGATGTACAGAAGAAGGTGGAAGTTAAAACAGAAGAATTAAGTACCGATGGAAGTAATAATATTGAAAGAATACTTGATGGCTTAATAATATATGAAGAGCCAGAAGAAACCGTCTCAACGAAAACTGAGAATATTGTTGAAGAAAATGTATCGATTCAGAGAATAATCATTACAAAAATAGTTAAAACAAAATACGCCGATCGAGATGGTCATTTAAAGAAATTAAAAACGGTCACGACAGTGACTACGACTGATCAATATACCGATGGTTCCTCTAATACAAAAGTAGATAGTAGTATATCGATTATGGACATTAGTGCACCAGAAATTGTAGATAGCATGGACTTAAAAGACTTCACTATTTTAGAAGATAAGCAAGTTAATACTGAAAAACAAGAAAAAACTTCGATTATAAATGGACAAAATGCACAACAAATCATCACAACAACCACAACTAAAGAAATTCTTTCGACAATTGATAAATTGAGGAAAAAAGTAAAAACTACTATTGAAACTGTCACGGAATCAATGCTACCTGAAGGTATTGTTGAAGTTACGAAGGATGTAAAAGTTTCTGTGTCAGAATATATAAGTGGGGATACTGAAGAACCAAGCTTCGACGGTTTCATTGCGGCAAGTGAACCAAAAGAAGAAACTAATAAATATTACGAAAACATTATCATAAGTGGCGTGTCTATAAAACGAACAAGAACAGTAACTATAATTAAACAGGAGTACAATAATGTCCATGAAAATCTTAGACGAATAAAAACTACTACAAAAGAAATTACCGAAGACGAATATCCAGATGGCTCCATAATATCAAAAACAAGTGAAAAGGTATCAATTGCAGATGAATCATTGAAAACATTAGTTAAAGATCAAACATCAACTTTACTTCTTGACACTCTTGATACGGACAAAGCCAAATTAATTGATTCCAAAGATATCATAGATGAAGACAAAAAGGATGTGAATGTTGAAACTAAAGAAACCTTTATCACTAGAGATGGCAAAATGCTTAAACAAATAATAACAATTACTACCACAAAAGAAATTATTTCATCAGGAAGTGAAAGTACTCAAAAGATAAAAATAACCACAGAAACGGTTACTGAAACGGAATTACCTGACGGAACGGTGGAAGTACTGAAAGATGTGAAAGTATCAATAGCTGAAATTGATAAAGAAGTGGTTGACGAAGACTTCAAAGACTTTATAGAAATCGGAGAACCTGATACACAATCTCAATCTAAATCAGAACAGTTGTTTGAAAATGGAATTACAATAAATAGAACAATAACCGTTACAACTATTAAACAAATATTCCAACATAATAAAAATTCATCGAAAAAAGTAAAAACCACAGTAAGAACAACTACAGAAGATGAATATCCCGATGGTACCATAGTAACCAAAAAGAGTGAAAAGATATTAATTGAAGATATTTATACCGAAGTTTCACCAATAGATGAAGAATCACAATCTGACGAAATGTATGATGATAATGAAGTTGTGGAGGATACGACCGAAGAATCTGATGTCAAAAATGAAATAATTAGGCAAAATTCTATAATCATTAAGCGTACCACTACAACTAATACAAAACGCGAAACATTAGCCTCATCTGATAAAAATATACGGCGACTGAGAACAACAGTAGAAACAATTACGGAAGATGAATACCCAGACGGATCAATAGAGACAACAAGAGACGTTAAAATAACTATTTCTGAATATCAAAAGGCTTCCGATACAGACTTGCAAGCTGCCTTAGAAGGTTTTACGGCGACAGGAAAAATTAAATCATTTATTGACAAGAAAACAAATATGTTAACAATTAATTCTGAAAATGTAACACAACATATAACCACATACATAACTAAGGAAGAATTAAAAAATAACGATACAAATGAAACAGCTGTTAAAACAGTAACCGAAACAGTGACAGAAAATATAAAACCAGACGGATCCATTGAAACAACCAAAGATGTGAGAACGCAAATAGTTTACTTACCAATTGGAATTTTGTTTGAAGATCTGTCACCAGAACAAGAAGAAAAATTAGCACAAGATAGTCCTCAAGAAGAAATATCACAGAAAGTTGAAAAACCAATTGTTACTGAATTGAAAATATCTCCCGTAGAACCAAAAACTGAACAATCAGAATCAAAACCAAAGAAACGTTCACCCGTTGGAGAGATTACTACGGAAACAGAAACCTTTACCAAATTAATAAAAGATGGAGATAATGAAATAACACAAACTATCACGGTAGTCACAACAAAGGAAGTAATAAGCCCAGAAAAAGTTAAAGTTACAGTCGAAACAACCACTGTAAGTAAGGGAAGCGATGGTGTTACAAAAACTACGAAATCAACTAAAACTACAATATCTGAATTTAAAGAAGAATATGAAGAAATCATTGACACTGGTGAAAGTGAAAAATCGTATTCTAAGTATTCCTCAAAGGCTGGGGACATGCGTAGTTCCTCTGCTGCAAGTGAAGATTTAGACCACCCCGGTATGGCAACACCTCCGTCCGACATAAGTTCGAGAGAATCTAGAGCAGCCACACATGTGTGGGGAACGGAAAGTAGCGGAATGTACTATAGTGATGAAGATGGTCAAGCGAGCCCAAGTAGTACTAAATCACAAATAGCACACTCCCCAAGATCAAACCTTAGTTTCGAATTAGATCCTAGACAAAAAGAACAAGAGGACCCCATGTCGATGTCTATTTACGGAAAACTTCCTGGTGATGAATTTGAATCGATTTCGCATACGAAAGAGAGCGAAAGCTTCTATTTAGGTGAACCTTCCGTAAAGAAAGTAACAGACGAATTTTTAATACAAGAAAAAATGAAGTCGGAAGCTTTTAAAGATGCTGAAGATATATCTGTTTCAACGTTCTTAAAAGAAGCCGATAAGCAATTTGAGAAGGCAATTGAAGAACACAAGAAAATCAGCGGTTCAACAGTAATTTCTAGTATAACGGCCAAATATGAACTAGACCAAGAAAGTCAATCGAGTAGTCAACATACTTCAAAAACTCAAGAGTCAGTTGTTTCTCTAAAAGACTTTAAATCAGAGTCTAAGAAATCAACTACATCGAAAGAAACATCTAAAGACACGAAAACATACAAAGATCCTATTGAGTCATGGGGAAAACCACTAGGTCTACCTAGTCCAATTTTACCCTCTGATGGAAAGAGCACTCCGAAGAAATTAGTGACTAATACTACAGTGGCTAATAAGAATAAAATAAATCAAGAAAAAAGCAGAGAAGCAAAGGGAGCTTCGGAATCACCTAGTAAAAAGAAATCCCCTGCACCGATATATATGGACTTAACATATGTTCCGCATCATGGTAACTCTTATTACTCTGCAATTGAGTTTTTCAAGAGAGTCCGAGCGCGGTACTATGTATTCTCGGGAACTGAGCCATCAAAAGAAATATACAATGCTCTTTTGGACGCTAAAAAAACATGGGATGATAAAGATTTAGGTGAGGGATTTTTTGTATTCCTTTCTGACTTATCTTCTTATAAATATAATAACTGCAATATAATAATTATTGTTTTACAGAAGTCACAATAATTCCCACATATGACACTGACGTGCTCGGCTACTGGGTAGCCGAGAACGAAGAAGCCCTTGAGAAGTATAAGATAGATTTGTCTCCCTCGGCCTCGCGCTGCACCATCAACCTGCAAGACCACGAAACCTCCTGTGCAGCTTACAGACTCGAGTTCTAGGTGTCGGGTCTATTTGTAGCCTTCTCATCGAAGAAGTAACCTCCGCTTTTGAAACACTTTTGAGTGGAATTATCAAAACGACAAACAAAAATAATGCACTCAAAGGTTGAGCCCGAGGCCACTACTTCGCATGAGATAGTTTGCAAATAGATTCAATCTTTGTGATATACGATAGACGGACTTTTGTGAACATTTATTAAACTGTAGATAAACATGTACTCAAACGATCTCATCGATCCATACTTTAGGCGTGAGCGACGAACGACCCTACTGAGACTAGTCCTCGATCGCATCCAATATGAATCTCGACCTAAAACAAAAACGTCCATTTTTTTCTAAAACTGTTTTCTAGTAGCAACATAAATGAATACATGCCATTTAAAATCTTATATTTCTGATAATATTTTTGAATTTGGTCTTATACAATCAGTAGTGCTTTTATATACGATTTTTAGCATAACCAGTCCATTTTGTTTAGCCAAAACACCGCTTGTGCGAAAAATCTAAATTTTTGAGAAATTATTTTGCTATCGCATTGTGAGTTTTAAAGAGATTATGGTAATGAAAACGTGGACTATTTATACCACGAGCTTTAAACGGACGTGATTATGATCAAATACGATTATTGTAAGCGATGATGAAAACTGATTTGTTAAAATAACCTGAGGTACATAATTTTTTACGACCAGAGTCTAAGTGAAATATATAAATGTCTTAAAAAGACAAAGTGCAATCCGCACTCCATTGTTTGATAGAAGTAATATAATTGTTTCTTCAGTTTAGAAAGGCAAAAACTGCGCAGTAATATATTTAAAATAACGTACCAAATATAGTGCTATCTGATGATTGAAAAAACTTCCTCATTTTTTTCAACCACCAAGATAGTGATTTGATTTTGCACAAAAATAGTACTAATCGAAAAACTTGACGTATATGGGAATGATTAAAAGCCTGCATTAATTGTTTTCGTGTGTGTCAAGTGTTAATTATAAAGATAAAGATGAAGTAGTCTCGTGCTACATCGAAACAAAGTGGTTTTTGTCTTTCTAGACCAAAATCAGCCTAAGACGATAGAGAGCTTAATTCATATTAAATAAAATGGTTTATTAGGACTACTAAAATTACAACCGAGTTCTGTGTTGATATTTGATTTTTATCTATATCTGTTAGATACATAGTTTTGATGTTGTTTAAATTTTTTTCATGTTATGGCGACTCTATAAAAGTTAATCTTTTTTACAAGTAAATGAAATACATTTGATTTTGTACATTTAAATTTCTAGTCGAGTCCCAAATATATATAAAAATAAATAGTATTATATGTTCCTATTTGTATTGATTTTTGACATGAATAATTTGTTATTAAATATTTATAATTGATATTATAATGAACTACCTATTCCACTTAATGATAAATTCCTTAAATTGAATGTTTTGTACGAATGGTTTGCGCGAATGTGATAATTCATAATACCGTCTAGCCTAGGACCTAAGCTATACTTGGACTGTTCTCATAATAATAAAAACGTTTCCATGATTTCATTTTGCCAATGAAAATAAAGTTTTATGTCAATTATGTTTAAGTCATCCATAGCGGTAAGCTAATCTAATGGAATTCTACTATTGCTTTCTTTGCCAAACTACCTTCTAAAATAGAAAACTTTCTGTATATTGCAAGCACCAGCACAATGTATTACCTTAATGACAAACATTCGTAACGATAAATTAACTATATGACTATTTATTTTTTATGTTCGTATAGCGATTTATTTAATAGTTATTTTTTATCATATACGGCTATATATTGCATGTTGGTTTGTGTGGATGATTGTTGCTTATAAAACGAATGGAAAAGGAAGGTGTAATTTCGTGTGAAGGTATAAATGAAAATCATGAATTACTGATATGTCATCTTAGTATATCCACCCGATCTTTTACTTCAAGCATTCCGTGAAAGTGCATTTCGACTTCGGTTTAGTTTAAAAATAGTGTTTCTAGGTTGATCTTAGTTATATTTGGGCTAAATGCTTTATTAATGCTTCCCGTTAGACAGAACGGATGATATATCAGTATTTGGTGAAAAGCTTTTAAGAGTGCTAGTTTTTTAGCCTTCCTCTCGGCGATTTTTACGATTTCTTTGGCTAACGAGCCTGCCCTGAGATTTACTATTGTATTTAATAGCTAGAACTCTAATTAATGCATAATATTAGGAATTATAAAATGTTGTTAATTAAGAATTGTATCAGCTTAGTGAACATCAATAGCTCTGAAAATAAAATCATTATTGAAATTATTAAATGTTGCATTTTTCTAACCGTTATTGCGGACGTGTGTGTTAATTTTGTCTGCTGTTACAAAATTTATTATACTGTCTATAATGATGTTAATATTACTTGATGAATTTAATGTTCCCGATCGGAATGTTTTTAAGAGCAGCCTACGCGTTTTAATATAAACATTGTTTGTGATTTGGATTGTGATTAAGGCTTTTGTTCCTAAGCTTCGCGTGATGGTTTATTTAATGGTGTTGAAACCGAAATCATACCTTTATAACGTTTCGGTTACGGTTGTATATGCGAGATAATTTGTAGATAGGTAAATATCGGTCTGTAGATATTATGGATGCTAGGAAAAGCTTAAGTGGTGCTAACAACTGATTCGATAGGTATTATGCCTGAATATTGACGATTGAAGAAGCAATGTCGGTTTTCAGGAGTAACACGCTTAATGGTAAGAAGGACTGATTGTATCAGTGAGATTTATTTTCTTTCATATTTTGACGTGCTGGTTGAAACATGTAATAATTTAAATAATGATGTTAGTCCCTATGTGGATGTTAGGTATTTGTAACTATTGTATTATGTAAATTAAAAAGGTAAAAAATAAACCATTCATTGTATCAGTCACGTCGCTATTCCCCATTCAGCGTGTTTGGTGATGTATAAGAGATTAAAGTAAATAAAAATATAAAAATCAATGTGTTTTTTATTTATCTATTTTGTTTTCAACCATGTGAGCATTGAAAGAAATATAATAATGCATGAAATTAAATTTTCGGTGGGTTTACTTTTACACAGGGATTTTTTTCAGTGTGTCAATTTTTAAAAAAAAATCTCAATATGAACAATGATACATATAAAATGCTATAATTTTTAAATCACCTATACTTGTAAGTTATTAGGATCAATATTATACTACAGGTGCGAAGGTACGCGGGTTAGCTAGTCAATATAATGAAAACAAACAAAACAGTAGAATTCACTTTATTTACAAAAAACATATATTTATATATCGTTTACACTTAACCTTATAATAGAATACAACAGTATATAAAAATAATATTAAATTTTGAAAAGTTAACAATCTTTTCTAAGATAAAAAGATTGAATTGTTTAATCGCAAATTATTCAATTCTATCTATTTAATTTAATACTCGAATTCATTTCTATATTTCTATATTATTTAAAATATTAAAGGATGATTTACAAAAGGGCATAACAACATTTTTTTAATCCACGATATTTAAAACATCATCATTTAGCTCTAAATTAAGGATAACTAGTCGTCTGAACAGAACCCACGTCCTTAGCGCAATAAACACTTATAACTACTACGCCAACCATTTTTATTCCATCTCTATTTTCTCAGACTTTCCCAGTGTAAATCAACCTTTATACACAGCCCTATTTGATAAAATAGTATACAATAGTACTCTAATTTAAGACTAGATCGGAATTATAACAAGAAATATGGTCTAAACTATTTCTTTGAATAACTAATTTACTTCTGTCTTTTAATTCATATGCGAGAATACTTTCATTTCTATTACAATGTATAATTACAAACATATATATACTTTTAGTTATTACTAAATAAATAATCGAATAATATTAATACATTCAAGTATTTTGTTTGACGTAAAGTTAAGTTTTGACTTTGACTTATTATTTTATTTCTTGATCTATAAAATTTATACTTCGTCTTAGATGTTTCTGCAAAACATTCGTTTGGTAAAAAAATCTTAAAGAAATAATCTCAATGACTATTGTTAACTTTCGGTTCATCACGTAATGCAATACGACAATCTTATATCACATTAAAAAATAATGGCACTCTAAAAATACTTTCAACTCAAGCAATGTTTTGGTTTAAATAGTAAATTTAAATAAGCAGAGCTAATTTTAGCTCTCATACAATAAGCAAATCACAATTTTACTAATATTATTTCTTAAATCATAATATTATTTAGTTTTATAAATTTGGTACGTTTCCCTAAGGCAGTGATGGATTTTTTCGCAAATTAGCAAACCTATAATGTCTTTCATTTATTTATCCATATCACACAAATCAAAATATAATATAAATATTCAATGTATAGCAATTCATGGCAACAACCTACATAATATATTAACTTACTTCTGAAATCACTTAGCTCTTGAACATTCTGACTTTTTTCTTTTTCGGAAGTTACAAAAAATTACAACTTCAAATTAATAGAACGGAAATTATAATGACTACACAATCCCACATGAAATGCAAATAACTCAAATATGCAGTACGATCTGATAAAACACAAACTATTGCTAGCATTAACTAACACCAACTTTTATCTCAAAAGATTTTACATTTGAATCGATCTGCAACTCCTAAAATGTTTTACAAATACATTAAAATATATTTATAAACAAAATTCCAAAATTATACACACGAAACTCTCAAAAGAGCTATAAACACCCGAAGGAATTATTACAAAACTGGTCAGAATACATTTAAATCGTGTATTATTTAAATCTCATGTCGTCTGGTTTCCTAATGAAGTAGGCCACTCTATCTGTGGGCACTTTATACTCGTGCATCCATCGGTTGCCTTTACGCAGAGATCCATCGATACCGTCTTGCCAGAGACCAGTCGGGAGGTACACTGGAATATAGAAATTGATAATGAGACTTACAATTATTCTCCTGTATGTGTTCAACTTTTACCGTCAAAGATAATTAAAATCACATTTAGACAGCTTCTGCTCGCTGCTTCGCTATATTCGGATATATGAAACTTGTAAATTTCTATTGTCTAAGTGTTAATGTATTAAAAATAAGTATGTTTAAGTATCTATATCACTTATCTTGATAGTGCAAACTTAGCTTAGTTTGGGATTAGATGGCGTTATGTGAAATGTCCCTGAATATTTATTAATACTAGAGGTCGCCCAGTGGTCGAAATTCGACCTTCTTAAATTTAAATTTAATTTATGTCTATATCAATACTCTGTCTGTGGACAAAATTAAAAACAAAAAAAAAACAATTTGACCTGTACATACTTGTCTATGTATGTGTGTGTGTGAAATGCATGGTAGTGTGTATAAGGTTTTATTATTAATACTTTTCGTAAAAAGGGGTAAAAGTTTTTGCATCACGTATTTAATAATAATAATAATAAATAAATAAATAAATATTTCTGGAGATTTAACACAACGCCATCTAGTCCCAAACTAAGCAAAGCTTGTACTATGGATACTAGATAACTGATACACATACTTAAACATACTTTTTTTTGTAAATACATTTATATAAAGATTAGTTATTTCTTCTGTACTCACCTTCTCTCATAGTCTCGCCTGGGTTCAACACGGGCGCGACCACGATCTCGTCGCCGACCGTGAACTCGTCGCGTACGAGCAGCGCGGGCTCGCCGTCAGCGCCCAACCATAAGGGACGCACTAGTGGTAGGCCTTCTTCTAACGCCTCACGTTTGTACTTCAGTAATAGCGGTGTCACCTGTAATAAAATAATTTATAAATTAACAAACTTTTGATCCGGATACAGAGAATTCTTAAATTACTTGATATAAATTAATTAATTTATTATTTATGCATATCACTACATAGTAAAACAAAGTCGCTTTCTCTATCCCTATGTCCCTTTGTATGCTTAAATCTTTAAAACTACGCAACACATTTTAATGCGGTTTTTTAAATAAAGTGATTCCAGACATAGGTTTATATGTACGATAACATCCATTAAATAGTGGATAAATACTGTTATTTTTGGGGTACATTATTTATCAAAATAATCTGTAGTGAATTTAGTATCAGCATTCCACCCGTGCGAAGTCGAGGCGGGTCGCTTATAATATTAATAGAAATATGAAAATTGGTTGCAATGTGGGTTTCGGATTCTTT
>LQNK01000947.1:17118-45750 GCA_001586405.1 Phoebis sennae
ACAATCTTATATCAATAACATTAAAAAATAATGGCACTCTAAAAATACTTTCAACTCAAGCAATGTTTTGGTTTAAATAGTAAATTTAAATATGCATAAGCAAATCACAATTTTACTAATATTATTTCTTAAATCATAATATTATTTAGTTTTATAAATTTGGTATGTTTCCCTAAGGCAGTGATGGATTTTTTTGCAAATTAGCTAACCTAGTGTCTTTCATTTATTAATCCATATCACACAAATCAAAATGTAATATAAATAGTAAATGTTTAGCAATGCGTCGCAACAATCTACATAATATATGTTACTTCTGAAATCACTTAGCTCCTTTGAACATCCTGACTTTATTATTTTCTTAAGTTACAAAAAATTACAACTTCAAATGAATAAAGCGGAAATTATAATGACTACACAATCCCACATAAAATGCAAATAACTCAAATATGAAGGACGATCTGATAAAACACAAATTATTGCTAGTACTAACTAACACCAACTTTTATCTCAAAAGATTTCACATTTGAATCGGTCTGCAACTCCTAAAATGTTTTACAAATACATTAAAATATATTTATAAACAAAATTCCAAGATTATACACACGAAACTCGCAAAAGAGAATGAAACTCTATGAAAACCCGAAAGAATTATTACAAAACTGGTCAGAATACATTTAAATCGTGTATTATTTAAATCTCATGTCGTCTGGTTTCCTAATGAAGTAGGCCACTCTATCAGTGGGCACTTTATACTCGTGCATCCATCGGTTGCCTTTACGCAGAGATCCATCGATACCGTCTTGCCAGAGACCAGTCGGGAGGTACACTGAAATATAAAAATCCACTATGAGCAAGTCATATTAACATCATTCTCCTGTATATGATTAACATTACCTATTACCCTAAAAATAAATTAAAAAAAATTACATTTTCCATAGATTATGCTCGTGGCTCCGTTAAATTCTAACTATTACCTAATCCAGCTAATTTTATTTGCAAATAAATGTGAAAAAAGCCTATCTTTATATGAAACTTGTAAATTTCTACTGTCTGAGTGTTAATGTATTTCAAAAAAAGTATGTTTAAATATGTATATCAGTTATCTTGATAGTACAAACTTAGCTTAGTTTGGGACTAGATGATGTTGTGTGAAATTTATTTGTAACCATACATTATTAAAACAAATAACAATCCATATTATCTAAATACAACATTAAGAAAATCTTACAAATATTACAATTAAAAAGAGAAGAAGTTGTTTAGGATGATATTCCAAAATATATACTACTTTTTTTAAGTCTTTGAATATTCATTATTATTAATTCTGTACCTTCTCTCATAGTCTCGCCTGGGTTCAGCACGGGCGCGACCACGATCTCGTCGCCGACCGTGAACTCGTCGCGTACGAGCAGCGCGGGCTCGCCGTCAGCGCCTAGCCACAGCGGACGCACTAGTGGTAGGCCTTCTTCTAACGCCTCTCGTTTGTACTTCAGTAATAGCGGTGTCACCTGCAATAAAAATTATAAATTAACAAACTCTTATCCGAATACAGGGAATCCCTAAATTACTCGATATAAATTCAAATTCAAATAGTTTATTTTCCAAATTTTGGCTTTTTTGAAAGCTCTTTTGAAACATCACATACATATTTTATTTTTTATTTATCACCGATTCGGAAGGCAGTGTCTACTGAGAAGAACCGACAAGAAACTCAAGTATGTAGTTGCCCTTTTAAAATAAATGACATAAATTGATTAATTTATTATTTATGCCTATAATTTAATAAAAATATGAAAGTTAGTTGCAACTTGCAATGTGTTTCGGATTCTTTCAAAACTAACTCGCTAACTAAGATACAATTTATTCTAAACATATTTCACTTCATCATAAATAAAACATGGCTTCAGTATATTCATCTTCATCTCAAAATGCGCATTCTAATGGTGTTTCTTGTTGTTTGTGTTCATATCTAAATTACGCGTCGGATGTTTGCTTCACGTGATTTGGACACATCTTACCCTTGACTATTTTTAGTAATGTAATTATTTGATAACAGAATAATATAGTATTTTAAATGAGTATTACTTACAAGCTTTTGTCGCAACAGCGTCAGATTCTTAGCCATTTCCAGTACTCTTTCATCATTATATTTACTAGGCAAATGCGTGAACTTCATGACTGGCAAGAATGTCGCCATTTGCAGCCATCGCATGTACAACTCCTTCTCTGGTAATGCGATACCATTCTCCTGTGTACTGTTAGTTGCATTTACGTCTAAAGATCCTTTAGCTGAAGGCAAGAACTGCTCACTACCCGGCCAATAAATGTCACCACCGACTGCCCCAGGCATTATGAATGGGTAACCATTAACTCCATACGTGAGCATAGTAGGGATCACCAATTTCAACGCCTCCCATGTCGACTCAAACGGCGGTAATGAAACAAATATTGGTGGCCGAGGTAAACTCACAGCTGAAGAGACCCCAATAATATTCAAATTCTTTTCAAACGCTTTAACAAATGCTGTTTTATATTGATCGGGATTTATCAATCGTTTCTCGCATCTGTAGTAATATGGCATATCGTATGCGGTACCTAAGTCGAAGTAAAAAGAATCTATGTGATACTCGTCCATGACCATTTGTAACTTATCGTAAATCCAGGCTTTAGCTCTTTGGTCTGTTACGTCTAAAACTCCGGCACTGTCAACAGATTTGTATCGAGTTAGGGCTGGTATTCGTCTGTCCCCATTTCTTTCGGTAATAAGCAGTCTTTTTTGTACCGTTTCAGCAAAGTTACCACTCTCTGTACCAATAAATGGTTGTACTGTGAATGCAACTTTAAAACCTCTGCGATGAAGTTTATCAACAGTGGTATTCAATGTACTAAAACGTTTAGTATCTACAGTGAAATCACCGATCTCATTTTGCCAAAACTCATTGACTAGTACATGACCTTGTTTCAAAAATCCTAAATCTATAACATCTTCTGTGTATTTGGAGATTGTTTCAGCTTGTAGTTCGTGTTTAAATCTCGGAGCTATTTGCCAGACAGGTTCCGATATTAGAGATTCTAGCGTTTGCATGTCAGCAGGTTTTAATCCGTCCCATAGAGGCGCTCGTCTGTGACTATGGATGGATGAATGTAGTGATTTCATATCTAGCGAAGTGCATATATTGTATCTCATTTCTGGGAATTCTGTCAATTGATTGGCGTATGCAAATCCATCGAACTGTGCTTTAATACAAATTTGTTTCTTGCCGTTATTTACAGCTAGGTATAATGGTGTTTCGTCATCTATAATAATAGCTGCTCCTTTAGAATTGATAAGATAACGTGTAAGGACATTGCCTAATTGGGATTTTTGCATATCTCCGGTGATAAATGGTGTATAGTCTATGGAACCTGAGTCAAGGGGCCAAGTGAGGTTTATAGATTGGCCTCCTCCATACCAGTGTACTTTAGTTTCACTCCAGTCGAAGCAGTCGTTGGGTGTTATTCCTGAAATAATTAAGATAATATGATAAATAAACTTTTTCTATTTAAGTTTACAAACATTAGTATTAAACCTGTTTTTAGTCAATATTGATTTTTACCGCATTTAACAATATTTTTAAGAGTGTTTAACGTAATGTAGAATAATACTGAGGAGCTAAAAAACTTTTTAGACTTGCGACGTATCCTAAGAAACGAATCCTCACCGTGTCGCAAAGCCTTCCAATGCACAGAGTAGCACGTGGTGTTGTCCACGCCAGGGTCGTGCGGGAGACACTTGAGGTAGAAGCGCAGGTTGTCCAGCCACTCCAGGCACTCCGAGCCGTCTTGACGCCGGTGCTCAGGAAGGCAAGGGAAGGCTTTATGCTTGCCTTGGATATCAACCGCTGAAATACATGCATTGAAGTTTGGTAAACGATACGAACGACAGACAAACAGACGAACAACGGAACGGAACTAAAAATAACAATTTTATGTTGTTGCTGTTATGGAAAACCACACACCACACAACATTTTTTATTTAATTAAAGATCAATATCTATAATTAAATAAAAAATGTTGTGTGAAATCTCTATAAAATATTAATAAGCTAGAGGGTACTTTATTTAAGTAAATAGATAAGGGAAAATAAGCTAGTACAATGTTTCAATTATTTTTAAGAAGCAATAACGATATAAAAGTTGTCCTTTACAAAATTGCACAATTATACAATAAGTACCTCATGAAATTAATACTCAGAGCTATAGATGATGCGGTTAATTCATTTCAAGTAAACCCGATCCTGTAAAACATATCAAAGGCAGCAACCGCGCTACACGTTATTGATAGTCTGGGGCACGTGAGTATCCATTACTTTACAAGCGGTTAATCTTTCAAAACACTATATGCAGTTACTATGATGGATAATTTATATGTCAGGGTGCTCTCAGTTTTTAGTAAGAAAGAAAGAAAGAAGAAAGAACAGTTTCTGGCTTTCATATTTATCGATAATATTGGCCAAGACATGGAGACTACTGAGAATGCTGGAATAGGTTATAGATCAAGATGATACATCAAATAATATAGAATGTAGACACCTGAGGACAGTTATATTTAAAACTATGATTTCTTAGTTACTTCTAAAGAAACGTTTCAATAAAATCGTACATTGCAATAAGTAATTTTAGACCTATTTGATGTTATGATTTCTCGCGTATTTGTAGTCAAAAATTATTTATGCCCAGTTTCTGAGTCACTTTAACTCTTAACGTCCGGTAACTGAGACAATTACGTTTCTAAGCAACGCATCATTGTCGAATTTCGTCTGAAATTTGTACGACAGTAACTGTCATACAAATTTCAGACGAAATTTGACTGTAATGATTGAACAGTTATTACCTTACTTCGGGAAAGTTACACTATTTTAAAGGAGCATCAAATCTGTGATTTTTCCTGTGTGAAGAGCATCTGATTCATCCACTGCCTATTGTAAAATTGGAATACTTCACTACTTGATACTGCCAAAATCTCACGTGGGAAGAGAGCCATTAATTTATAAAGAAGAAGAATAGCTATTTACAATTTAACTAACACACTCATATTTATTAATCCTAAAGTACATCATGTTCTAAAATTTACCAAGATTAGCTCTCAAGATCTCCACATCTTCAGCATTGAAGATCCGAATGAGTCGCTTGGGCTCATTGAACTGCACGCTCTCGAAGTAGGCCTTCGTCAACGCCTTCTGCCTGTACAGCGTGTACGCGAAGCCGATGAAGAACGCCACGGCCAGGAACATGAGCAGGACGAACGCTCGGAGCTTGTAGTCTGTTGGCTTCTTGCGCATTTTTTGGGGGATGCTCTGAAATTGATGAGATTTTATATGAACGGTATTGAAGATACGAGATAAAAATAAATTTACCTAGTGGGTATTTATGATATGATAAATCACTTCACACAAGGCAATTCTCTTCAAACAATTACTAGAAAACAATATTTTAATGTACTCTTAATTATCTAAGAAGATTATGTAAAGTACAAAATGCATAGTTAACATAATAATATGTTTATGTACCATAAAGCTATAATTTATTTCTCTACAGATAGTTACATGATCATTATACGTAAACATCACGTAACATCTTAATAATATAATAACACCTTTATACAAAATACATAGGTAGTTATGAAATCTATATCTTAGCGAAAACAGTTTTATTACCAAGTAATTTGGCACAGTCGTAAAGTAGAAAAGAATTATGTTTTATTCATTAATTTGTTTGTCTATCTGATATTCTATGATGAAAACTTACTTTCCAAAATAACAAAACTCTCTGTGTTAAATTACCAAATAGTATTCTCTTGAGTTTGTTTTAACGCGATTACTTTCGATAATGAAAAAAATAATTTTTAAAACCGTGCTTAAAATTCTTTAAAAAGTATCTTTATTCAAATTACCAAATATTACAAAAAATATCTTCATATAAAATAATGAAAAAAGAAACAACAAAATCTGGTAACATTCAACTTGAACTATCAAATTACTAGTGGCTCTCTCCGAGCAATACCTCGCGTTGTAATGTATATCAAGACCTTTTATTTGATACCACACTCGGATATATTCATATGAATATGCCGTCTATTTAACCCCCCCACATCTATCAAATGATTTTCAGTTACAAAAATCTCAATCACAATAAAATTATACATAAATCATCAACCTCAAGAATAAATAAATACACTAGTTACAACAATTTCTATTACCAAAAATCATATGTCATTATTCATAAAGTGTTTAACAAACCTGCAATTTCTCCTTCAGCAAGCTCGCCAGAGAGTTCACTGACGTCACCGAGTTGCTGGGAGAGTAGTCGTCTTCATCCATACTAAACTCGGAGCGCGACCGACGTGGCACCTTCCTACGCGGTGATCTGAGCGGTGTTCTGAAAAAATAGCAATAATTTTTTATCCTGATTCTAATATTTAGTTTATTTTTATTGTAACCTTAATTGTGTATTGTAGCAAATAGTTTATAAGTTCAATTTCATTGGGGTTCGGCGAGACAGGCATTGCCTAGTGCGGATCCCACTGCTATTACTAATACTAGTATTGTTAGTTACTATTAGATACTTTAAGTGCTAAACGATTCTTGTAATGCTAATACGCAATTAAAAGTAATAAATGTATTTTTATTTTATTTATTTTTTCAGAGAGTAGGTTAGTAGCCTCCCAGATCTAAATCGGTCAAGGTGGCCAATCTCAACAGAGACTAGCCAAGTACGCAATAGGTGTTATAGTCCACAAGTATGTGCGCTAACACAGGTTCATTATCTAATCCCTAACTCTCACAATCGGATGGCACGGCAGACCGACACGACCAGAGAAGTACAAATTCTGTGAGAAATGATGAAAAATAAAGGCTGTCCTTTATTTTTTTTTATTAAAAATGGTACTTTTTGACCACTCATATCTGATGTTAGAATTAACTTATAACATCGCGGAATTCTTGACTTTCGCTATTTCAAAATGTTTGAATATTTTTTAAATGCAACCCTACTGGTACATATTCACAACATATTTTATTAATAAAATAATATTTTCACTTGGTTATCAAGTGGGTGAAGTTGGTGCTTACCTGGGATCCTCTACAAAAACTTAAAAGGTTTCTCTTTGAAAGGAGATTCTTAATAATAAGCTCAAATCATAAATTAATATAACTTTTATGTACATATGAATCGTTCTAATTATCTCTTTACTACATAATCTTATGAACAGAAGTCAGAGCTATTACATAAATGAATTAATTATTGTTATTACTCATGATAACATATTTATCGTAATATTAAGTCTCATAATTCCTTTATATTATACTAGTTGTATGCCGCGACACGAACTGTAATTTAAAAGTAATATTTCTGTTGTGTCCGTCTAGTATATACATTATATACTTATATACTTTTGTAAGCAGTAAACTCTAGAACATATAAACCTTTTCTTGTGGAACTTTTATCTAACCGATTGATTTGTAATAAACACTTCACTACTTCTACAGTTGTATATTTTCTGACCTATTTTAATTATTCGATTACCTATATTAATTATTTAATTACAAATTAGACCGGTTTCGAACACCATCTTCAGTAATTCCAAATGAATTATTTTATCTAACCCTTTTATATACAAAATATCTTATAACTATCTTCATCAAAAACAAAATTACACCCTTAAACACCTTCATATAATATCTCTTCGATAGTAAAACTTAGCTCGCTCTCACTCTACCTTAAAATATAGGCATTAAAACAGGAACTATTTTTTTTTATATTTATAGTCCTCTAGCAGAGCAAAACTAAAGTTAATGTCCTATTAAGATTACAAAAACTTAAGACTAATAAGTTTTTAAACATTTTAGTTTGATGATTTAATGAACAATGTAATTTTTTACTATCTGGATGTCAATTTATCTATAGTTGTATTTACAAAAAAAGTATGTTTCAGTATGTCTATCAGTAATCTAGTTTTCATAGTACAAGCTTTGCATACTTCAGGACTAGATTGATGTGTTAAATGTCCAGGAATATTAATTATATTTTTAATTTAACCTAAACAGCTAACTAGAGTAAAACTAAGAATGTGTCAATTGACACTTTTCTTACAGTCAGTATTAAGGGGAAGACACTTTGATATTGTGTTATGAACCGGAATGACACCTGTATTTACGAGTTTCCTCATTATGAATATTTCTGGAAGGTCACGTGACGTCACAGCGCCGGTTGTAACCGGTCCAACAACTATGTTGATGATTTGAATGAGTTGTTGTATAATGTTTGTTGTTGTTTACTGATTTTTGTATAAAAAATTCCTCAATGATGATTGTTTTTATGACGAAATTGTTTCGACGTATTTAATTATCCATTAATATTATCAATGGGAAAGTTTTGATGTTTGTCTGTTAATCACGCTGAAACTACTCGACCGATTTTAATTAAATTTACGCAGGCAGAAGCTTGTTTAATATTTATAAGATTCTAATTCTTTAATACTTGCCATTTTAAAAACTACAATTATATTTTCAAGAATCATAATGTAAACATCAAAACAAATAAATGTTTATAGTACATTTAACGTTACATAATACAATGTAATTCAAATTGCTTACGTAGTATTAGAAATCGCTTGCTCGTGAGAAAATACAACGCATTCCTATAGTAACGTATAAAAAGAGTAATTAGTATGCAATATATATATTAATATCTTCCCTTGGGATTTTTAGAATAAAAAGTATATTATGTCTTGTCCGGGGTTTTAAACTACATTGGTACAAAATTTAATCCAAATCGGTTCAGTAGTTTAGGTGTGAAGAGGAGACAGACATAAACACAGAACGGTAGAGCTCCTTTGGTATTTATAAAATAATTATACCTATATCTAAATTGGAGTGTTTAACTATTGAAATGATTATTTATTCGTAAATACGTAGCTCACTGCGTAAAATAAATTAGCACGGATACATATCGGCAGCAGAAATCAACATAAATCATATTTCAATTAGGGACAAACAATATTTTAATATAACTTTATTACGGCATTAATTGGCCGCGCTATCCATAATTTGCAGTTCACAAATATTTAACCGACTTTCAAAATAAAGGAGGTTCACGATTCGAACATATTTTGTTTTTAATCTATGTTACCGCAAATCTCCGGTATATTTTGATGTATGGACCGATTTGGAAAATTATTCTTGCATTCGATAGAGATAGATAATCTGTGTTCTTCCAAAATTGTTGAAATTTGGTTAAATTCTGATCTTCTATGTGAAAAATATTACAGGGAACGCCTCGAAAATCAACAGAATAAGCTCTGCGGTTAAGTTTTAATGATGTATATACCTATCTCCAACTCTGAGACTGAAGTGTGACTAGCTCTGGTGTGTAGGGTAAGTAGGTCACTAAAAATGGTAAAATAATAACTTTTTGCCAAAATATAGAACCGACTATAGACCGAATCACACTAAAAAGTAAAAAATAACTTTATTTTCTTATTTTTGAAATCTGTTCAAAGTAGATGCAAATCTTAATAATTTGAAAATAGATAAAGGCACGGTTTGTTTATTTGTTTAAACTCGATAATCTTTGAAACAGTCGGATTAATCTGATATATTATTTCTGATAGGCAGATTTATGTAGAAGACTATAGGCTAGGATGAAGCACCCAGGTGAAACAGCGGATCACAGACAATGAAACATAAATAGTTATTGTTCTCAATATGAAACGAAATAAAAACTGCTTGTATAAGGATAATTTGATTTAGGTTTGTTTGCCCGCATCGAGCTAATCACTCGAGAATTAATGTCCACTGATAAGAACTGAATTACCTATTTTTAATCATACGTCAATTTCCAATAATGAAATCTAACGTCAATATCCTTAATTCTCTAATTTAAAATCACTGTATACCATGTATTTTTCAAAAGTTATATGAATAAATGAATAAATAACTCTTGTATCATTCTTTTCACGGATATATATTTTTCGCGGCTTATTCACAAACAATATAAAGAAATTGTGAATTTTTAGATAGTAATAATTCTTTTATGTCAAAAAAACCTTATAAACGGAGAATAATTTAAAATTTAAATATATTCAAATATATCACTCAGAGAAGTCAATATGAAATTCTAATGAAGTCTTTACTTACATTTTTAACTTTTGTTTTTTTTTGCGTTCTTTTGATTATATTTTACAAACAAATACAAAGGGAAAATGTTTAATTATACGTTATATTGTTATTTTAATGAGTTTTATTTATTTCTAGAATTCATAGAACTCTATATCAATTCGTAGAAATGGTTTATTTTCCTTCTATAGTCGCATGCATAATTTTAAATTTATTAATTTAAATGCCATTAAAATTATTTTCTCGTTCTCTAATTTCCAAATCACTTATAAAACACGATTACCAATCTTGCATTTTTTAACCTTTTTTATTACTTTTTAATCAAAACAAAAATCAGTTTTAATTTTTTTTACTAAATTCCTTGAAAAATATATTTTAACTCAAAACTTACTTCACACCAAAATGATGATAACTTGATTACTTACACAATTCGTCAACACGATCACAATCACCGCATTAGATCTTTGATCCATAGATCGGATCGCCATGCGCGTGCGCGCGTCGACGCATACTGACCGGTGTGACGGGCGCGGGTGTGAGGCGCACGGATTTAGAGTGCGACTTTAATTCTGATATTTTAGTCATTGTAATTCAATTAATCAAATACAAATAGTCTCAAAAGAAAACTGCCTTATGTATATTTATTGCTTATTATTCCTTATTAAATAGTGGTGTCCACTGAAAATAGGTGTGAGAATTCCAGAAATATACCTGATATACATTGACCAATAAAAAAAATAAAAGTTTATATTGTTTGTAACTGTATGTATAATGAGTTGTGTGTCCCAATAAATGATTTTTCTATTATAATCTATACTATTCTTAATAATTAAAACAATACATGTAATAATTCAATTAATTGCTAGTTCTAGCTATTTCAGAATATAGCACTGATGTGTTAGTGTTTGTTATTTCTAATTACATTTTTTTCTATTTTCTTATTTGACTAGCAATCTTTAACTCATTGTAAGATCGAATGCGAATAATTTTTTAAATGATTTGGATAAATACAATATTCAACCTTTATCTACGCAATGTGAAACAAATTCTCATCTAAAGGTGATATTTTACTGAACCCTAGAATGCAACGCACTTGATTATCGCTACCGAGAAGTTCCAACTTTAAGCGGCGGATCTTCCGGCCAATTATTGTGAAATGAGAGCATTATGAAATAGGAAGAGATCTAAGGAAATAGGTCTCTAGCTCTGTAAAGATTTTGAAAATCAAATAAGGATTTTGTGTAATTTTGTCTTTCAGTTTTAGTTTGAAGTTTTTTCAGCTTGTATACAAAAAAAAATTAAACAACTTAATTATCTTTTAGATAATTATCGTGATTACTAGTGGCTCGCTCCTAGCTAGACCGCGTTGCAATGTATAAATCAACACATTACATTTGATACCACACTCGGCATATAAAAAACGCCTATTTCATCCCCCGCTCCATCTTTATTACCCCCCACGGATTTCTCTCATTTTTCAGTACGAGCCACTAATATTAATCTATATAACACAAAAGTTGCACACAAATGTATTGCACGGGTCATGCTTTCTTCGAGACATTTCTATTTTCTAATCACGGCTAAACGTTCTGTCATTACACATTCAATTAACCTCTTGGAACCTATTACATTCTACATGATTGCCATATCCGACGATCTGATTATCTTTTTATCACCTCTACTCTATTTAACATTTTAGTATTTAATTGAAGATTAAGATAAACTAAAAAAAAATAGTACTTTTTTTATTTGTTTCACAAATTGGAACTAACACTTACTAGCTTTAAACGACACTCACATAAACATTTTGGTGTAATTCCTAAATTAGTGAGCACATCATGCAACTTACTACCGTTAAGAACTACCGTTTTCGTACTTTCTTAGGCTCACTCTTTACTGTTGAAAACGATCCACTATTATTGTAACCTTCCGTATTAAATTCTTGCAAAATATAGTCTAGCAACAAATCTTGGCGGCCGTATCAAGAATAAAAAAACTGCGGAACATTCTTGTAAGACGCCAAAATTCCCTTCAGCTGAACGCTCAAGACGCTTGTTGCTAAGCATAGTTTTTGTCAGCCCTCAAATTTCCTATAGGCTCCTGTACCAAAGCTCTAGACCAGTGATTTCCAAAGTGGTCTATATCGACCCCTAGGGGTATATAACAACCTGCAAGGAGTATACAGCGAAAAAGGGGGTTTTGAGGTCGACATTCAGGGGTACATGAAACGAAAATGGGAGACCACGATAGTGGATCTTCACACACTAAATCAGGTAAGTAGGGGGTCTACCCAACACGGAAAAACATGGAAAGGCAAGACACAAAAAAGTTTGGGTGAACTCTGCTCTTGTTGCTAGATGCTTGTTGCTAATCATAGTTTTTGTCAGCCCTGAGATGTCCTGCAGACTCCTGACGGATGGCATCTTGCAATCGTAAATCGTAATAGACGCTATGTGTGTCAATTGGTTATTTACCGCCTGGGATCAGCCACCTGACCATTGTAAACCTTGCACGTAACGCATACGAATGTTACTAAAAAGTTTGATCACGTTAAAACGTTAGCTAAAGCTAAGAATTATAGGGAGAACTTGAAACTGATGTATGAAACTGATGTATTTAATATTTGTTTAACTAAATTTGGAAGAAATGTTGTATACTTCCTAAGTTATAGATAATTCAATTCTAGTGACCTTGTAATGCTTTGGATTATATCTGTAAATTACTTAACATTATCATAAAGAAATAAAGAAATACAAAAGTGTGTTAGTACGGGAACCATTGCCAACGTATTTTAGTAAAATAATTTAAAAGGACATCTCTGTTTTATTTTTTATGAAAAGTTGAAAAATTAATGAAATGTATGTTTGTATTAACAAAGAGTATATTTATTTATTTACGAACAATGTGCATAGCGCGAAAGGGCAAGCGTTTCGCAGGGGTCAACGGTCGGATGCACTTCCTCATTAATCCTACGGGCTCAGCTCCCTGCACTGACCTTATGCGTGCATTGTGCGTGCAAATTATACTGTAAGACGAGTGAGAGCTTTGTCTGAGAAACGAAAATATTAAGACATTTCAAAGTCAAAGCCAAAGTCAAAACGATTATTTTCCAAATTGGCTTCTTTCGAGGAGCTTTTAGAACGTCGTATACATTTACATAATAATATTTTTTTTTTATTTACCACCGATTCGGACGAATATACGTTATCCGATAGATGGCGATCTTAAGATGGTTAGTAGGTACATATAATAAAACAGTAACTTTACATAAGTATATTGTATAAAAATGGAATATATAATATCGCATACAAAATGTATGTTACATAGACCCTAAAACTATTAGATATTTTTTGTTTGTCTGTTGGTCTGTTTATCTGTTTGTATGTGCGTCAATTACTTAAAAACCACTCGGCATATTTTGATAAAATTTTATATACCCACTGAATACTGATAGACCAATATTAGGTGCAACTAATAGACTACATTTTATTTGAAAAAATTTGTTTAGTGGTGGCTCCCCATACATGTAACTGTAGGGTAAAAAAAATAATTCGCAAATATATAATTAAATGAAGTGCCATTGGATAGGTCTTCAAATATGATATAGAGGTGTCTCAAATTTTCCCGCTTACATTGCAAATGCAGGCTGAACCCTACGCGATGTATCAAAATAATGTACTAATTTGTATATACAACGTTCATAGTTTTTCTGTAGTGTGTTTAGTATCAGCATTGCACCCGTTCCAAGCCGGGAAGGATCGCTAGTAACACAATAAATATCTTCAATGGCCGTTTTCAATATTCTATCTATCCCTTGTGTTCCTTACTGAAGTCACGCAAATCTATTTATTTACACTTACTTTGATTTCAATACGCTACGAATAGCCTTTGTTATGACTTTTGACAATCAAATGTTATTTAATCTGAGATTACAATCTATCCATAATTTTTGATACATTATTGAAATCGGCCGTAAGTCAGTAAATAGAACTTACTTGGCTCTATCTTCTTCGGAGAGAGCATTGTCATCCGCTGTGTTGTCGCCATCGCTGAAACCTGATGCTGTGCTTTGGTGGTGCTCAGGGATCTGGAATAAATAAAATTTATACTAGAATCATCATCACTACATAGTATAAAACAAAGCCGCTTTCTCTGTCCCTAGGTGTCTTTGTATGTTTAAATCTTTAAAACTACGCAACGGATTTTGATTCGGTTTTTTTAATAGATAGAGTGATTCAAGACGAACGTTTATATGTATGATTACATCCATTAAATAGTGGAGAAAAACAGAATTTTTGAGGTTTCTTATGTGGTGTTGTTAATTATAATTTTTTTCCGCTTACATTGCAAACGCAAGCTGAACCCTACGAGACTTATCAAAATAATGTACTAATTTTTATATACAACGTTCACAGTTTCTCTGTAGTATAATTAGTATCAGCATTGCACACGTGCGATGCCGGGGCGGGTCGCTAGTATTATATAAAACAAAGACGAGTTTGTTACTTATAACTCGAGATCTGCTTGACTAATTCGGCAGAGATTCGTAGGGTGGTAGAGGATATCTTATAAAGGAGAAAAGGATATCTTTAATCCCGGAAATCCTACGGAAACGGGTTATATACGCGGGACGCAGCTAGTAAAATATAAATGTTAATTACATTAAATATATTTTAGTGGAGTAAACTCTAAAGCATTTTGTTGAATATTATTATTTAGACAGTAAGTCTGAAAATCAAATCTGAGAAGTCTTCAAACTTCTTAAAGTTCTTCTTTCTTGGACTATAGTTTTTAGTACCGTACCGAAAATATTTTTTACTTAAAAACCGAAGCATATGAAATAAATCATATATCGGAATTTGATATTAATTTATTCCATATTTTTGTGTTTACAAAGCGAATTTTCACAAAACGAATTACTGACGAACACTGAAGTATGCGTTTTGAATTTACATTACTTTTGTGTTATGAAATAGAGTCACAATTGTGTCGAATAGTTTGTGCAAACTTTAAAAATCATTTTTACATATTAAATTAAGGATTCCAGTCTGCAGTTTACCCTCTACGAAAACATAATCAATAACGGTTTATTTATTTCTGACCTTAGTAAGGGGAATGCAGTCGGAATTCCTGTGACACCTGACCGGCCGCATGCTGAGGACTGCGGTGCACCGGTGCAAATTAACCAATTAATTAATTAAGAAAACCTACATTTACCTATTAGTGTCTGTCGTTTGTCTACGGGTACTGTTTACAATTGCAAAGGTTTCTAGACATCGCTTATAATAGATTTATTTAAGTTAATTTGCGATTTAAGTAAATTTCAATTTACTTAAACCTACCCTTGTTGTTATAATGGTCAGAATACTAATATAAAAATATACATAATATAATTTTCATAAAACAGCGATAGAGAACTATAAAATGTATTAAACGTTCGCGTTGTCTTTAAAAGTAAGTGAAGAGAATTATTTTTAGTGGATTTATTTCTCGTAAGAATACACTTTAATATATTAATATGCCATCTAGAGGTGCAAAGAGGAACTAGCATTATTTTACATTGTTCTTATGTGTTGAGAGTTTCAAGGCCTAAGCTACAAGATGGCGCTTAAATAAATTGTTAAAATCTTAACATTCTTAAAAAAATAAGACCGTTTATTATTCTTCCCTTTATTTTTACTCTTATACTTAATTCTATTTTATTTTAATTTGCAATTTAAATTAATTTATTACAAAAAGAAATGGTAAGGAAGTGGGTATTACTTCAGTTTGTGAAAGGACGATTGTAGATCGGATTCTTAACAAAAAACAGATGACACTTCATTTTTAAAATTTTAGAATAAACAACATCTTTCAAATGACTTCCTTACTGGTGTGATTTTATCTATATCTTAATTTTTAAATCTTGCATTATCATAGGACACAATACACCACGATTAAAGTAATTTACTGATAAAATCTTAAGTACTTAGTATAATTATTGTTGTCATTTTAAAGGATAAACTGCTTTATTATAAAAACATTTAATATCGTAAGGCAAAATATATTTTGCTTGAGACAATCGCGTATGGAACTACTTTGATAGTTAACTATTAATACTCCTAAATTATTAACTTCAACAAACTCTATCACAGTAAACTTTTTAAATAATAAATGAAACATACTTCATTGCACATCATACACTCATTTAAACAGAAAAGGTATTTTTTTTGGATTTTTTTTCAAGGGCTGACTTATCGCTGACAGCAATCTCTGGCAGGCATCCCCGCTGCTGACAAAATATTTTAATGATATGTATAGGATGTTTTTTAAAATTATTTAATTTGAGGCCATGAGTTACATATCATGATAAACTATTATTATTTTTTCTCTATATTATTGCATGTGGTATACAGAGTTGTAATGAATGTTATGAAGGATCTTACTTTCCTTAAAATGTATATCAACTATTTATATCCGACTGATACTCTGTTTGAAACAATAACTAAGATATTTTATACTTTACCTAAGAAAGCACACGTTGCTCACAAATCAATGGTTATTTATAAAGATGAAAAAGCTAATCCCTCGGTCATTTTCACAATCGAGTTTTATAAATTGGATAGAAAAACTTTTCATAGAACTAATCAAGACGTTCCTGAATAATAACGATAACCACATCTTCATATTTCGTGGTTAAAGATCTTAAGAACTAACCTTAGAATCCAGGTAATCTATATCTATACTAATAATATAAAGCTGCTTTGTTTGAACGCGCTAATCTCAGGAACTACCGACCCGATTCGAAAAAAAAATTAAGTGTTAAATAGCCCATTTACCGATATATCTATATATCATCCCGATATAACACGGGAGCGAAGCCCTGGGGCGCAGCTAGTTAAAGAAAACCATTCACCGTCACTGTTCGATATTTAAGGATTATCAATGAACTAACCTTAGAATCCAAGTAATTATTAATACTGCCTGAACTGTCTGAACTGCGCACACTGTCACTATTGCTGATATTCCCGCTGCTTTTACTGATATCTGAGTCGGATTCTATCCACAATGGAGATCTGTATTTGAACGTATGCGCAAACGCATTGAATCGCGATGTATTGTCCATTTTTTCGATGTATTTCCACTACTTTAAGTATGTTTTACTACACAAATTATCACGTATTAAAGCAATAAAAAAACGTAAAATATAATGGTTAGACGACAAAAAGCGGGTACGATGTTTAGTATTATAAAGAGATTTAAATATGAATGTACTTGTAAGATCACGGGCAGCGTAATTGTAAAGGTGTCTGAGGTACGGCACCGTGGCCTTGCGGTAAATCTTGGGATTTGTTTTATAGTGCCATAAACATTAAATGGATCATCCTGTATTTGACAATGAAGAAACTAAAATTAGTACATCATCGACCTGCAAGAGTCTTTTTTTTTAATTTTTAACTCTTTCCTCCAAAAGACAAAAACGGATACTCTATCGAATCACTGCAGTTATCGACCAATAAGAGTCTCTTAACTCTTAATTTTTAATTTTTAGGGCTCTTTACCTCCAAAAGATACAATAGTAAGCATTATTGGATCACTTCGTTATCCGTCTGCCTATCAGTCTGTCAAGACCTTTTGTAGTATTTATGAAGAGTATACTATGAATATTTTTTTTATTTTAATGCTCAAAGCAGATGTAGAACTCTACAAAACCTATCAGTAAACTAGGTTTTCGATAAGAATTTTTTTATTCTATAAGCATTATGAATACCAGTCCGTAGCTAGAAATTCAACTATATTATCAAACTCAATTGTTTTCTACGAAAAAAGTTGAGAATTTTGGTTAATAATATTTTAACATCGTTATTAAACATCTTAGTATCCTGTATACAAACAATTCATTTATATTATTATAAATGTTTAATCTTGTGAAAAAAAAATCCATTAAAATGTGGGCCACAAATCAACCGCGGATTGCGCGCCCCGTCACAGGATGTCTAGTAATTTGGTTAATAGTAAGTCGGTTCAGTGTCAGACTGTCGGCTCACCTTCCCAGACATATGTACCTTTTATCTTTTATCTTTAGTTTTACAAAGATATTGCGCAAAATAAAAATAACTTGGTTAATAGTAAGTCGGTTCAGTGTCAGACTGTCGGCTCACCTTCCCAGACATATGTACCTTTTATCTTTTATCTTTGGTTTTAAAGAAAAAGTATAGCATACAAAATAATAACAATTTGGTTAATAGTAAGTCGGTTCAGTGTAAGACTGTCGGCTCACCTTCCCAGACATATGTACCTTTTATCTTTTATCTTTAGTTTTTCAAAGATATTACGCAAAATAACAATAACTTTGTTAATAGTAAGTCGGTTCAGTGTCAGACTGTCGGCACACCTTCTCAGACATATGTGCCTTTTATCTTTTATCTTTGGTTTTATAAAGAAAATATATTACGCAAAAATATGTCATTTTGTTAATAGTACATTGGTTTAATTTCTCAGACATGTACGTTGCGTATGTTTATATTTATTAAGAAAGAAGCCAGCTGACAAAGACTATATTCCTAAAAATAATATCTACATGCTTTCAAACGAAGATTATCCGCTTTTATAGATACCTACATTCAGAGTTAAAGTATTTTTTTAATATTACGTATTTATTTCATGTATGTTGAAAAAAACAATTGTTATTATTTTGTAAAAATACCTAAAGTATTCGCCTGTAAAAATATTCGGCCTGTATTGTAATATCCACCTATCGGCTATAATATACAAGCTGTGTTAGTGTCTACTATACCTAAAGAGACTTTTTGTAGAACATTCCATTTAATTCTACTAAAAATTAAGAATGATAACCAAAAGATAAAAAATAGTGCACGTATTATGTAAACAAAACAAAACAAACAAATATAATACTTTCTTCCCCGTCCTTATCTCTTGCAGAGGATTAAGGTCAATGAACAAAGCAATTGCGATTTTAATCTCGACAAACAACTTGATAGTAATGTGTTAGTTACCCATTTCTAGTCGTGAGTTCTGAACTCATTTATTGGAGTTTATCACGATTATGATGAAATAGAATTCGATGTTACATGGTCTTTATTTTGCCTAATACTTTGAAACTTGATCATGAACTTCAAAGGTTTCGTAACAAAAACAATAAATACAGAAGTCAAACTCCATACGAAACGTATTTGGTACATATTAAAAACGTTCACCGGCATTATATTTCGGGTCACGACGGAGTAGTCTGAGCGTAGATGTTATTCCTATGAGTATAATTTTATTCGTAACTTCAATACTCAATCTTACTCACTACTATTGGGTCTATCTTCTTATTTATTTCGTAGATTTATACTTTTTCATTGCTTGTAGCTATCAATTCATATCAACAATGCAATAAAATAATGTCTACTGTTTGAAACAAAATTGAGATAACGTTGAATTTAACACTACAGAAGTTTTTAAGTTTTTTGCTAGCTCTACATTGATTCTCTCCCTATCCCTTGCCCTTCCTTCGAGCCGGCAGGTATTTGCGACAATGACAGGGCTGCGGTCGTTCATTTAACATCAGGTGAACTGCATGTTCGGCTTGCCCGCTATTACAGAAAAAAAAATCTAAATTAAGAGAACTAATCTGTCTGTCAGGAACGTCTGCAACTTACAGATTCTTCTGGTGCGTTATCTGTTTTCCCAAAATCCTTCAGATGTACCGGAGCGGAAACTGAATTTCGTCTCATCGGATTCCTATACATGATCGGACTATTGTGTTCAGACCTCGTGTCCTCGATCTCCTTCGCTTCTTCCTGGTTCCCCAGTTTAACCTCTGGTGTCGACGATCGAAATTCGCTAGATAAAGCAGGACTGCCGATTTGAAAATGTACTTTTGGTGATGTCGGTTCTTCATCATCTATAAATTGTATGTCATTCGGCGTTCTGTTTGCTTCATGTATCAACCTCCTAGTTTCCACCGGCATTTCGACATAGTCGTGAGGATATGATGGTATATCTATCCGCAAATCTGGTTTCTTTCTAACCCTCATTTTTTTATATCACCTGACTTTAAATATCACATTCACAACTTCGTACACGATAACTTTATCTCGTTTCAAGGACGTTTCAAATTCGTTATTTTTCTTGTTACTATCTTGATAAATTAGGTAAAATTCCAAAAGCGAACACTAAATCACTGATCACTTTAAAATTTTTATGAAGTAAATTTTGCTAATAAATAGATAAATAAACAAATATTAATGTCTACTAATGATAAGACAACAAAGTTTTGCTGTCCCCTTGTGATAACTAACTAGTACTGAATTGAATTTCTTTTCGTATTTATCAATTGTTATCATTGTTGATAATGTATTACGTCCGAAAAATAAAGATCTTATTAATGTAGGTAAAATGTACAAGGGCTTTAGACTTACTATCTTAATGATTATGATGTTGTATTAACATACAGTTGGGCTTAACGAAGTTTGTACTAAGATGTTTAATGATAGTTTTATAAGGCAATAAGGATTGACGAGAAACGATGCTAATTCTTGAATGATATAGAGGGTAAAACAGGTCAGCCTATACGAATGTTAAACGGCTATAAAGAACTTTAATAATCGTTTAAAAAATTAAATTAAATTTATTGTTGCTTCTAATTTGTAACAAAATAATAATTTAAAAATAAAAATAGTTAAGAGATTAATACTTCCGAATATTGGCTCAGATTTATTATTAATATTGCGGTTCCTAGATTAAATATAATTAAGTTTTTTTAGCGTCGCTGTCGATTTCTATATATTTGCTTATAACTAAATATTGTTACTATAAATTTTCATTGTATTCAATCATGTTACTATCATCATGTTTCATTAGCAAAAAATTAAACATAAGTAATTTGAATTCCACTTTCTATGGCTTCATACGCACTGATTCGCATTATTGCACAAATGCGATAAGGATATTAAAACAGTAAAGCAAAATACTCACACTGCCTTGCGTGTTGTTCAAATGCTCTTGCCTTAGCAGCTCCAAATTTGGCAACGTGGGCATTGAAATTGAATTCCTCCTCAAGTTCGCTCTCCTTTGTTCCACATCAGACTCTGAAGTTATCAAATCATCTGATTCCTTCGCTCCAAAGGCTTTAGATGTACTCGGCGATTCAGAAATATCCGTAGATTGAGTGCTAGGACTGGTAGGTTTTGAAGATCTAGAGGAATCTGGATCTAGCGTTATATACAACGTTCCTTCAGGGGTATCGACTACTATTGTATCACTGTTTGGCGTATGAACCGCTCCTAAATCAGATGCATGTATTTTACCAGCTGGTCCTACACCCTTTTCAACATCTTTGTTTCGTTGTGGACGTCTTGGTTCAACTGAATTGACGTTTTCCAGTTCCACATCATCAACGTATGGTATTTTGGTAGTCGATTGTATCTCAGGCGAATTTAGTCCTTTTGCGACAGCTTCGTAAGGTTCAATATCGTTTTGCCGGTTCGCCATTCTGGTCAGTTATTTCATGGTCACCTGAAAAGGAAAAAATAACATGAATAAAGAGACAGCTCAGTGTTAAATGTTTTCCTGTCCATGGTTTAAGAAACTATTTTATTTATTACTGATTTAATTTTTAAAATACAAATAACTTGCACAGACAAATGTTTTAGAATGACGTGAACTCATACGTACTTTATTTTATTTAGCACATTCACTTTTTTAGATTATTTAACATATCTTACCCAAATAAAAAAATACCGACAAGAACTAAGATTTCGTTTGGAAAAGATATAGGGATAAAAACTACGAAGAAAGACCACGTTTTTTTATGAGCAATAATAATCCGAGTACAAATACGTCAATCTTCTAACCATTTGATAAAAGTTATTCACAATCTCAAGATTCCAATATAACAGTCTACTCTGGTTGTCGTTTCTGATTAGTAACTACCATATAAGTACATGTACGTAAGGCAGTAAATGCCAGTATTTGCTTATTGTATTTGCCGTTTCATTTAAAATATCACTGTTGAGATTAAGATTTGCAACAGACTGTATATGACAGGAAAATATACACTAATATTTTAGAACGATGAATCTATATTCTAACAAAATGATAAACTACCTAGTTTGAAGCGAAAATTATTGTAAACATGCAATGAGTTACAATGATTTCTATGAATTTATCTATTTATATAATTGCGTTTTTTCTCTTCTTCAAATGCACTGTTTATTGTACATGTATTGTTTGTGTCCTTTAAATTAAATTAAATTAAATTAACCATAGCGTGTAATAAATTTCCCATTGTAGGATTAACGTGACTATATTATAATAGTAAAAATAATTTTTCAATAATACATTATAATAATTACATTGTAGTTTCATCGTGAGATATATAATATTTACTATTTTTAACCTTAGTTACGCATTCTAAACCGAAACCAATATAGCAACTTAATTTCAGCGAACACTTCTTAAAGTCATCCTACATTGCAGTCACACCGAAAAACAAAAACAATTTGAGTTACACTTTGTTAAATTCCATGTATTAAAAGCATGAATAAATAAGATGCCTAGATAAAAACCATAATTACACTACAAACATCATCTTAATGACATTAACAAAAATTGCAAATCATGCAATGAAAGGAAAGAAACATTATTGGGTTTTTAAGCAAATAAAACCAATACCGTTCGTTTATACAAATTTGTTGAAAAATTATTGGGTTATATATTTGGGTAGCTTTTTTTTATGTTATAGCAGGCAAGCGGGGCATGCGGTTCACCTGATGTTAGTTATCCTTAATACAGAAATAAAAGTATGTTCACGGACGACATTAACTACTAAGTACATTGGGGCAAGGCCACGGCAAACAGTAGTGTTTGTCTTCAGATTATCAGCGCCTTAATCTCTCGCACACATCTGGGAGAACACGTCATGATGTTAAACCTTTTATTATAATCGGACTTTAGAAGTGAGAAATTAAAATAATTTAAATTTTGATTTATATGCGTTTTTTTATTTTGCTACGACTTATAAAATATTTTCAGTTATCTGCCCAAAAGAGGAAGAGGTAGTTTTACGATAAAGTTAAGTTCAGTATCAGAAATCATTGTAATTAATGAATAATCTATTAATTAACATGAAATAATATAATTAACGATATATATACTCTATGTATCTAGAACTGAAATAAGATATTTGTTAGTTTTATATAATACCTACTGGATATTTAACGCAAAATTAAAAAAAATACCATTTTCGAATTGACAAATCGTAAAATGTTTTATATTGAGTTTAATTAATACAAAAATCGATAATCGATTTAAAAAATAAATAAAATAAACCAACTATTCTTGGACATTTAACGTAAAGCCTAGACCTAAACTAAGGAAAGAATTGTTCTATTGAAATTAGATAACTTTTTTGAAAAAAAAACATACATATTATAGACAATTTAATATCCAAATATTTCTGAAAATATTACAAGAACTATACGTTTTGCAGGTTAAATAAATATTTCTTACCTTCGTGGGTTAGATGTTGTACATAAAGTATACAAAAGTGGTTAAAATCAAAACTGCGAGCACGCCGTACAGTATTATATCCATGTGGTAAATCAAGCAGATACACCTTTTGTGTTCTTGTAAATACAAGTTTTCGTTATCAGACATTTTACCAAAATCCTCTATTAGTTGTGGAATATTTTAGATTTATTATATTTTAATCAATAGGTTCGACTGTCTGCTTTAAAATTTGTTCTGTTGCTTTTTTATGCAATAAAACTTTAAGTATTTCAATTGCCTTAAACTTGATAGACTGTATTGTCACTTCTTGAGGGAAATGCATTTTATATTTTTTTTGTATAGAATTGAAACTCTTTTTACATTATTTCCACATTTATTAATTAACTTGATTTAATTTACAATCGGTTTCGAACCCGGTATTAATAGTGTAAAAAGAGTTTCAATTGAAATATTTTTTATACTGAGAATGCTTAAAATAGGGTTTAAACTTTTTCATATCAATACGACAACCTCATTAGATAGTTGCTGTAGATCAAAGTTCAATTTGAAATTACGAGTAATCCACGAATAACAGTCTAATCTGAATATCACAGTTTACACTGCATGCCTAAGGATACCTAATAATTAAACTTAGATCATTAATCACTAACGGCCGTTTTCAATAATGTATCAAAGATTATGGATAGATTGTAATCACAGATTAAATGACATGTGATTGTCAAAGTCATAACAAACGCTATCCGTCGACAGCGTTTTGAAATCAAAGTAAGTGCAAATAGATAGATTTGCCTGAGTTTAGAACAAAACAAGGGATAGATAGAATATTAAGAACGGTCGTAAGCGTGGTTCCTCATTTGTACTGCTAAGATGTGGAATTCTCTCCCCGCCTCTATTTTTCCCCAGGATTATAATTTGGCTATCTTCAAGGTAAGAGTGAATAGTCTCATTCTAGATGGTCATGCCACCAACTAAACCACATCACCACTTAACACCTGGTTATATAAAAAACATTATGAATGCCGAACTTCTATAAGCGCCAAGAAGGCTGATATTAAAATAATTTTGACTTTAACTTATAATGCTTTTAGGAAATCCTATTTTAGAACTTAGGTAATGAAAACATACCATTATTGTACAAATCACGGTAATTGAATTAGAGTTTCAGTATTACTAATCATTTTATCATGCTACCTTTATGAAAAAGCGATAATTCAATGATATTTTTTATGGGTTTTAGAACTAAAAAAACCTTTTGAGAAGTAAACATACTTTGGTTAAAGAGCAGGTACCTTTGCGGTATGGGAATTAATTTGTTACTTTTTCGCGCAAAAACTACCGAACCGATTATGATGAAACTTGGTATATAAATAGGTAAGGATTCAGAATAACATAAAGGCTACTTTTAATCCCGGAGTTGCCACGGGAATAGAAGTGAAGCGGGTGAAACCGTGGCGCACGGCTAGTAATATATAGGCTTTAATATCGCCTATGTGAAAACATTAAAGAAATACATACAAAAATAAAAATAAAAATTATGTAACTAAATATAATAAAAACCTATGCATTTAATTTTTACAAACAACGTTTCGTTGATTTCCTACTAAAAAAAACAAATATTTATAAGTATTGATTTTTATAATTTTAGGAGTTTTATCATGATCTTCAGATTTATAAATTACATTCCATATAACGAACTCAATTTTAGAATATCGGCTGTTATTTTATATATTTTTTTGATCAACTGTTATTATATATTATGTATATTTTTATTAACTAACTGTACAATGCTAGATAATATAATTTACACATTTCACTACACTATTCACTTCACAAACGATGTTTTGCGATCCCACTCGGCGCAAAACTGAAGTGATGGAAATTACTCATTTTGAACCAATTATATTAATTATCAACGTAAATGAACAGGAAGTTTTCGATAATTCGCCGATTTGAGGAAAATTCATAATAATGTTAACTGACTCTATGGTTTCTTGTGTTTAATTAATATTTTTTATAATATTTTCCCTGGAGTTTTAATCTATTAAATTTACACTAATATAATAAAGATTAAAACGTTGTTTGGTTGAATAGACTCAAAAACTACGGGACCGATTTTAAAAATTCTTTCACCATTCGGAAGCTACATTATCCACGAGTAACATAAGCTAAAATAGATAAGCTATATATAAAAAATTATGCTACGGGAGCGAAGCCGCGCGGATCAACGAGTGTATATTTATGGACTATTTTTTACTGTGTTTTATTTTGAAATCCCAGGTTTATCATAATTCTGTTTATGTTGTATATTTTAATATCTGAAGTTATGAACTTATGATTTAACTGAAGGCACTTTCCTCCAAATGGTTTAAAACTTGTTAAGAAAGAAACATTTTTTTTTAATTATTTATGTCACACATAACGGTAGATATTATTTATTAGTTTAAAAACCCTGTCTTTTATTAATATTCCTTAAGCAAAACTAGTTAGCACTAGTTTTCCGCAATTTTTTTTTTATTAATCCTTTTGATTAAACATTAATTTCAACTGGTAGAAAATGCCATTTAAATGTCATTAAGTTCGCCTTTGTTATAAAAAGCAATAAAGAATTTTCTGTCTATCTATCTATCTATTTGATTATTGCAAAGATCCATTTTAAAATGCTTATTTCCCTTCGCGTTTTCTTTGTCATGTAATGTATATTTTTTCTTTATTATCTAGTTACGATTTTCTACACGCTATTATCTTAAAACTTGCGTGACGTCATAATGTGAGATGATTTAGTAAAATGGGAGTCTTTACAGCATCATTACTAGATTGTAGATTTACTGAAGTAAACAGTTGTAGTTATGGAACGTTAATATTTCAAGGAAAGTTAGAGCTGACGGATAATTTCCAAAGTTTATTATCATTTTATAAACATAATTTAGTAGGACACTAGCTGACCCGCGCGGTTTCGCTCCCGTAGCATAATATTACATACTATCCATTTTCGGGGATAAAATATAGCCGGATTCGTAAGAATCCCTCTAAGTAATGGTAAAAGAAATTTTGAAATCGATCCAGTAGTTTTTGAGCCTATTCAATACAAAAATACAAAGGTTTCCTCATATAGATAGAGTATAGATATGGAACGAAAAAGGTTATTGTTAAGTTTACTCCTAATTCTTTTAATTGATGACCCGATTGGCGCAAGGAGTACTGCAATTGTATATTGCGCCGGAGGGTGTTTGTTGTTTTTTGTGTGTGAAGTGATATTTTGTATAACGTTATCACAGATTAGAGAATAAAAGGCAAATGGGGTGTTCCGAAGACTCGAGTGACGCTAATACACAACGACGCTAACTACACGTATGTACACGTGCATCTGTGTGAGTGAAGTTTGAAAATTTCAAAGCCCTCGTGATGTGTTATGTCACGTTATGTCAAACTAGACGAACATTTTTGTATTTGCTTTCGAAGATTATATTGCTTTTCGTCACTCGAGTCTTCGGCCGCACTCCATCTGTCTTTTATTCTCTAATCTGTGAACGTTATATGAAACAATTGCCTGATTACGGGATCACGAGAGCTATTCGCATGCTAATGAGACCCAGCGGCCCATATGCTCATGTGATCTGAAAGATTGTGGTCACGCTAGCATTTACATAAATAGTTATTTATGAAAGAAACTATAGGTAGTGTATTTATATTTTTGTCGTAGAACTTACAACTTTTAAACTATCAAATTGAATTACTTACCTTTTTTATTTATTATCAGAAACATATACATATACATTTTTTTAAATAATGCTCATGTGATCTGCGAGATTGTGGTCACGCTAGCATTTACATAAATAGTTATTTGTGAAAGAAAACTTAAAGTACTGTATTTCCCTACTTTTGTTGTAGAACTTACTACTTTTAAACTGTCAAATTGAAATAACCTTTTTTTTATTTGATTTATTATCAGAGACATCAGACAACAAAAATAGACAACATCATCATGCACATTTTTTTGAATAATAACTCCGGCTTAACTGTAATTTACACAATAATAATATTTCTGTTTTGTCGCTACAATTTGGATAAATAATACCTCCTGATTAAGTTAATTAAATAACATATATGCCTTACGTTAAATATTGTTTTAATAATCTAAACATTTTATTATGTAAAATACCCTATATATAGATACTGCCTTATTTATTACCCAGTTTTTCGCCCGTGAATTCGCTCACCGTGAACTCGCGTGGTACACAAAATTTGCACTTTGTGGATTTTCGAAGAAGTGATGAAGTGAGAAGATTTGCGTTGTATATGTAAAAATGTATTTATTTATTAGCGAATAAACTCCCACATAAATGAAGGGAGAGCCACCTCTATAAATTATCTTTTTCAAATATTTTGTAGACTTTGTTAAAATCTGCGATTTTTACGTGATTTGCGTGCAAGCAAACAGACAAATAGAAAAAATACCAGCCGATTAGATACGAATCAAATCCAACAATAAAATATTTTACTAATTTTAATGTCAGTTGTTTCCAAATTTTATTCGCTTTACATAAATTATATTATAAATTAGATTCTAGATAAATTGACGTCACTCTTGGTCTACGTCCACCTTTTATCTCAATATTCAAATTCAAAATTCAAAATTCAAAATAATTTATTGTATAAACACAATGTCGTGTTTGCCAGGCATACCGGCGTACAATATTTAAAATAATAGAATATTACAATTAAATTTAAGCGTAACTATTATAATATAAATTAAATTACCATGCAATACAAAATGTCATTAGATTAAAACCATTAAAAAAATTACACAAAAGTCCATTATACAAAGATGTCAAATTAAATTTAAATGTCAAGCGCTTACTTATTCTACATTTGGAAATTTATACATAAAATATTCGCTTATGGTGTAGAAGCACTGCTCTCTCAGAATTTTAATGATTTTATTTTTCAGTCTGGCCATTGGCAGGATTCTTATACTTTTTGGT
>LQNK01000947.1:46250-56416 GCA_001586405.1 Phoebis sennae
TAAGTTACTGCTTTATGAATATCCAATGTACATACAACCTAACCGTCATTATTTTCATGATAAAACCTACCGCTCACAAACAAACGTATGAGAAAAGAAAAGGGTTAAATTGGAAACCTCCTCCTTTTATGAAGTCAGTTCAAAATGTTCTAACAATGTCTGTGGAAAAACAATTAATTAAATTTACTCAACATCTCACGATAAATTATTTTATTCCGAATTTAAATTGTTTCAGATATTTTAAACATATTTTTTTTTTCAATTTCGTAATTAAACTCGAAATAGATTGTGTTCGAAATTAATTATTTTTTTGTTTTGTTGTTACATAATTATTCCTTCCCGGATGTCGGAAGTACGTTACATATTATAATATAAACACTACAGCTACATAATAGATAGTGTTTTTATAGTATTTTACAAAAAATAACGATAAAACACATAAAATGGTATAATTTATTTTTCCTATCGTTTTTATTATTTGCGCTATCCAATACACTGGACAAATTCTGGTGTGATTTTATGCAAGTCAAATTATATGAGTTTCACCGAATAATCATTTCGTATTTCTAATAAATATATAAAATTTATAATATACCTAACTCAACGAAAGCTATATGCAAACGACAGTAGATTACAATAATGTCCAATTAAATGTTTCATTAAATTAATTAATTTTACTTAATTTTTTATACATTTAGAATACAATTAAAAAAATAAATATTTATCATTTTCTTTCAACTGCCAATCCAACCAATACCTGAATAAATTGTATTTATAAAACATAACTATTATCCATTCAATAAATATTTCATTTATAATTAAAAAGGCACTTTCACATATTTTACTTACACGAAACTCCACTGAAACTACACAAACACCATGAAAATGACTGCGCAAGAGTCGACCGGGCCTGATACTGAACGCCAGGGCTGCTCAGACAAGCTTCACCGTGAAAAATTCAAACTGTTGTTATTATCACAGGATAACCACATTCTAACGAGATTTTTACTTTTTTAAAAGTCTTTACCCCTGCTCTGTTATAATTTATACGACTATATTAAGTTGTATCTTTTTTCATTTGACAAAAATTAAATTTTGTAAATAAAAGAAAATTATTTTTTTGAGAAGATTCAATTTAAACTAGACATTCATCTTTATTAGAGGTAAAAAGTACTCAATAAACATGAATAGACCTTAAGGCGTAACCACATAAAAAGGGACTAGTATAGTATTATATCATCTGTGTAAGGGGTTTAGTTCTAATAAAACGACACATCTTGGCATAGGCAAATCACATTACAATAATCGAAAAAAGAAGGGTAGATGGTAGATGTTGAAAAGAGATCTAATACCTAAGCTAAACGCTAGTGTTTTCTCTCCCTTTGTCCTCGAATGTAAGTATTTTTTAACGCAAAAGGCTTCTCTTTACAAATCATTGTCAAGATCATCAATGATGTTTGTAGCATGATCATAAAGAAGGAATAATAGGAAGCATAACAATTTATATTAATAGTTAGAGGGACATAACTATAAATATTCTAAAGACTTAAAACATTTAGGTACAAAAATGGCTTTCCCCCAATCTCATTCACACTCTAGGTAGGTACCTGAACACTTGAAAAACAATTATGTCGTAACAAGTTTGTTTTCTGATAACGTTTCTTATATACACGAAAATTTCAGAAAACGATATTGTAAAAATTTATTATAGAGGTGCGATGAACTCGCAATAGAAAGCTGATCTTTATTTTCTATTAATATTATAATTAAATGTTTGTTTGGTACTCAATCAAAAACAGTCGGACAAAGTGCACGAAGAAAGGTGGATCAACACATGGGATATTATTTATATCGATTTATTTTAGTACAAACTATAGCAATATAATTAAGTATAATCTTGTATTTGTTTAAACTTTAAATCTAATTAAGTTTTGAATATTAAAATTCAAAATCTCAACAGAATAACAGAATAATACTCAAAATTCTTATTTAAAATTCAAAATCTTATTTTAAACCACAAAAACTTACTGAACCGCATTTTCCAGTTGACTTAACATGTAACACCGGTATCAGTTTACTTACCACTGAAAAGGATAAATTCGGTATTTTCCTGAAAATATATTGTAAAATATTTGATAGAGCAAGGGTGCCCGTCGCGACGACCTGTTGCATCAGAGAAGTATAGAGGGGCGTCGCTAGGACTTCATTGCTTCCCCTGTCCTCATTGGTGAGGCCCGATTATCAGCCCCCTTAAGCATTTTTGAAACTAGAACTAGAGGGTCCCCCGCAGAAACTAGACGATCTAAACCACAGATAATATAATACTAGTCTAAACATATAACTGAACTCGTAAGTGCGTCATACATTGAAAAAGCTTGAGACCCTATAATATACATTACATAACATTCATAAATAAAAAATTCCTTACACTTTTATCATTTACCCTATGAGTAAAGACAAATACATTGCTTTGTACTTTTACCATTAGTCTCAAATTTTTCAACACATGAATGAGTTGAATAGCCCTTAATTAACTAGATCACGTAACATCTTGCCCGTAATCAGACGTCTGGAGAGGAAATATTAATATTACGTGTAAGACGAGTCTGAGGGTAATCTTCTATTATAAATAGTACCTAATCGTTTGAAAGCTACCTACGTTTATTTAAAAAAGTCTGTTATGATGTATGGACCAGGAAACATCATATAGGATAATCATATCTATTATATAAATAAAGTAATACAAATAGTACATTTGAAAATATTTTTATTTAAAATCAAGATCTGGGGCTGAATCTATTCGTTATTTTATGACACCAAAGTTAAGAGAAAACTAACATTCTCAAAAGATTTATTGATACCTAGTTCAAACGTAGATATCTAGAATAGAATAGAAGAAGAATAGAATAACTCTTTAATGTACTAAAATAAGCATAAAACAGCATCTACTTAGATTCGTGAAGTTATCTTGTCCTCACCTTTATGTACATAGTGTGGAGTGAGCATTAAATAGCATTGAAATTAACAAATGATTTCACATAAGCGAGTCGTGCGCGGCTGGTTAGCGCGTCGTTAGCCGCTCATGTGAAATCATTTCACTTATGATATGATAATGAATTTTAGCTCAAGGTTTTCGGGTCAACCTTTTAGAATAGTCCGATTTTAAGGAGTTAATTCGGAGGTTGCATTCAAGGCCACCCCCGAATTATCCTTATCAAATTATGGGACGCTCAGACATTTTTAGTGTGTAGTATCAAAGAAATTTTATATACAAGGAATTTATATGAATTTTATTCATTTGGGATCTGTTGTAGTTGGATTCTCTGCATATACATGTATTTTTAATCTTTTAATAACTACGTCACTAAATTGATTTCCGTAAGTAATTATAATACTTAAATAAAAAAATAAACAATTCGTCCAAAAAAAATAAATAGATTGGTAGTTAGTACCTATACGTTTACCTATACGTTGTTCATTTTTTATAGTAGAGCCACAGATAATATAATACTATAGTAGAGCAATCACGTAAGCATGACGTGTCATTTTGTAAGCAAAGCAAGCAAGTTAAGCAACTACTGAAACTTCTTTCCCAAAAATATGACAATTTCCATTACTAGATATGATTAATTACGACTTTTCAAGCGCTTATTTATCTTACCTTTCTTCTCGAAAAGGATTAAAATGAAACCACTCAATGTAGTATATTTATTTATTAAGTGAATCTATACTGATAGTTAACTTATCACGTACACATACATTATCATTTATTTAGTTACTAATGTTCACTACAAGGAAACTGGAATGTTGCATACCCGCCATGTTGCTTGACAACAATTGATATATTCAGAAATTACACAAAGATATTTACTAAGAAAAAGAGTGAAGCATTTCATAAAAATAACTTCACACTGAAATATAAAAGAATAACTCACAAAGAAATGTAGATATAAAATAGATAAAAAATAGTGAGGGTAGTTTTAGAAATTTACACTAAAAAGCACTTTATTACGTCTGCAAGAGAGTTGCTTTTTAATTACTTGGTAAACACATTTAAGTTCTAAAGGGAATGAAAAGGTAATCTAAAAATATATCAAGTCAAGCAACAGGCTACTATTTAGTCCCTTTATGGCCGCCAATCCGAATCTGCTACGAACTAGAACGTATATTGTATATTGCTATTCAAATGAAATGAAATGAAATAAAATTTCTATTTAAACGATTTTTCTATTGTATTCTATTCTAATGTTCATCATTGTTTTGTTAACCGACTTCAAAAAAAGGAGAAAGTTCTCAATTCGACCGTATTTTTTTTACAAATATAAACGGGAAAGATCATAGACCCTATTGAGCTGACATTATTATAAAAATCAGAGTTCATATAGACTAATTCAAGTCATTTAATAATTCTTGAAGTTATTTAATATTTTTGATAAATAATTATTTAAAAATTCGTTTTAGCTTTGCTTGGTTTGAATCTAGATGGCGTTGTGTTGACCCACAATATAGTAAATATATAAATTACATATTAAACATAGTCAAATAGGAGTTAAGGAGAATGCGTTCTATTTTGTACCATAATTTATTGATATTCCATGTTGTATAACGACATACATTCTAATTCGTATCGAGAAAGACTTAAACAAGGATTATCTACCTAATTGCTATACAGATAAGTTCGGAACTTGATTGATAAACTGTTAGCCTATTTCACCAACAAAAGGGTTGAGGTTCAGAATTGTATAACACGAAAATATTCACATCGTATTATATTGTATATATATAATATAAAGAAAAATCGTCATAAAGGCATCCATTTTTTTTTCAATTCTTAATTCTTATAAGGGATTTTTACTAGAGGGTAGAAAAACAATCTAAGCGTTATTTTGTTGGTGAAATCGGTTGTTATTACACCTACCAAGGTTATATGAAATATGTAATGTTAGTTATATATCAAAGTTATTTCAATACATTTCTACTGCAGGGTCTTGAATAATTTCAGTTTTTAATAACGTAAAAGATGTGAAATATAGGTATGTATATCAAATAGAAGCAAAGGAGATTAAACTATTATAATTAATAGTTTCGTAATTATTTATGAAACGTTCATCTTTGAATTTTAAGATGAAAACTTTGTTAAGTCTGCAGTGGAAATACTTCTAACTGACTTATAAGTATTTATTTTACATTGAAAGTCATCACCCAAAATCATCATACATGTTAATACACAAATGTAGTAATAACTCACATTTCACTTATGTTTCATGTAACTAGGTAAAAATCATAGATTTACAGCGACCGGTTTGAATGGAATATTATAAACGTTAAGTACTGCATTTTTATTCCGGATTTAAATAAACCACATTGTAATAGCTTGTGGCAAATCTATGATTTCAAAATTAAATAAAGCTTTAAATAAAATATTAGAGATATTTATTTTTATTACAATAAGATTTTACATAAGCACGCGATGTGTGTAGCACACTATTCAAACTATAACATTTTTCATATAATGGTTTATTGGCAAATTACTGTCATGGATTATTTAAAAATTATCTTCAATAACAAAATTTAAATCCTAAAAAAAATATGTATCACGTAAAAAACAGACATTTTAAAATATTCCTACATGTAAAAATTCAAATTTATTTTACAAACGCCAGTTTAAAAAAATGGAATCCATGACAGTAATTGGCGCCAAACTCAATAACCATTTTGTTTTTCATCCGTTCGGATACTCGCAGTAAATAAAATCTGTTACAATACATAAACGTCATAAACTGTGGAAGCTGCGAATAACTGTTAATATAGCTGTCCTTTAAGGCGACATTATTGCACGATATTTAACCTGTATATATAAGTTTGCGCAAATTTGCATGATGGGGAATGCGCAAGCAAGTTGGTGCGTCTAGGCGGGCTCTTGATTTTGGTGGGCCTTTATAAAATGTAACTTTGATGACTAATAATAATTTATATTTTATGATCTTATATCATAATGAATAAAAATATACCTACAGATATAAAATATATTGATAAAGGAATATGAATTAAAATAAACCGATTTTATTAAACCCACCATCCCTAAACATCTACACCAATAATAATGTATAAACAAATAAAATAATTAAAATATAATGAGATTTAAAACCATATATTACAGTTTTTGGCTGCGACAAAGAAACATCTACACAATATAAACTTCTTAATGATAAAACAGCACAAGTGTATATTAGCAATAAGCAGACAGACAGACATGAAAGAAAAGAGATAGAGATAGGAATAGATAAGAGTGAGAAAGAGAGAAGTGATCGCAGCCAAAACCTACTAAACTAAGTACAACTGTCATGATATAATGACTACGTCTAACGGGCAACGATATAAATATATTTATATACAATACGAGTAAAATAAACGATTACTAGCTATTTTGAACTTATAAATACTGTATGCCGAAAATTTTATATTTATTACGGTTTTAAATCATGATTTTCCTAAAGTACTGTTAATATATTATAACGATATATTTTGATAAATTTAAAATATTGTACTATACAAATAAATTAATTCATTTTCATATTCCCTGGTTCCGGATATTTTCGTTGACATAAAAACAAACAAATTTAAATAAATATCAATTACAAAATCTTCAAGAATCTGTACGTAAACCACGATTTAAAACCGTTAAAATCAATTTAAAAGCCTGTAAGCATTTTTTATTTATACAGGCGGCACGATGTGGTTATGGCACCGATATATATTTGTATTATACACTTTAATTTTTAATACTGCTATTAAATCTGGTCCGATTTAAATTTCAATATTGTAAGATATTTTTTATGACTGTATTATTATTTTGCCATAAGTATATTTAAATAGTTTTCTACAAAACAGCAATTTTGAACGTACATATATAAAACTGTTGATAAGTGAAATAGGTCAGATAAAACCAAATTAACTAACATTATAACAATTAATTTATACGCGCTCATAGCAACAAAAGAAATACTATAAAATAACATTATTTGAGATGGATATAAAGATACAAAATTTAGCTACATAGTGGTATTTAATTGACGTATATATCGTTATGACAGTAAGTTTTCAACTTAATTTAAATTTCGCTAATACACTAACGAGATATGTAATGTTAACAATAACAAGCAGACGACACAACTATTTATTTTATAACAATATTCACTACGTTAAATTTAAAACATTTTATTTAAAAGTTACACTAATAAACAAGCAATTTTGATGAGATCTTTTTCTCTAGTTCCGAAACGTTATATTCTCTATAGAAACGTGTTTCCTCGCCGGCGGTCGGCGATCGACTGACGAATGTTGCGTGCTCATGCGCTTAAGTTAACTTCTTAGACAAGGATAGAATGACACGCGTGGAAAATACAAGAAAAGGATAGACTGTGAGAATAAAACATCTACCTCCTTGTTCATTTTGTAGATTATTAAAATAAATTATCCATATATAGGTCATGTATTGCATTAAAGTTTTCCGTATGAAGTAAATGTTATTTTTTTTGTTATTTGTTCGTTCTTTATATTAATTCACTATGGGAAGGGTGGCAGTATATTTGTGAATGTTGGCACCACGTTATTTCTTTGTGACAACTACGACTTTTATTCTTAATATTAATAAATCCATATAAATAAGTTAAGTATATTATTTATCATTATACTATATTTCGATTCGATATCATTATTGTAAAAATTAAAAATTATTTATGTTATAAAAAAGCGATTTATAAGTACGAGTGGTGTACAGTGGTATAGCTAGCGAAAACATCCAATTTGCAGCTCTGTGCATACATACATACAAAATGTTTACCAATTCTCTTAAATAGGAATGATTGTTTTCCGTGAAAGTTTAATACTTTACGATAATCCTTATCAACCGATATATAAAATTAATGACGATTAAAGATTAATATATAAATACTGAATCGATCAAGACAGGTGTCGGTCTATCATTTGAGTAGAGTTTTACTCGCCCGTGTCGACCCATTTCGCCTCTTCCGCTATTCTGTCCATGCAGTTGATCAGGAATTGGTACTGAAATGAGAAAAAGAATTTTGTTATTTATAATTACAAATACGTAGTAAAGTATGTTTTACATTTTTTTTTAACTAATTTATAAACGTATACCAACACACACATATTGGAAAAAAATTACTTATTTATTATTTGTTTTAATTTACAATTCGGTTACATTTGATCATAAATTAACAATATACGTAGTCTATCTGAGAACACGTGTAAGTAAAGCTCGCACAAGCGTTTTAGTGTGTGTGTGTGTGTGTATCGTAACTGTGTGTGCACACATCATATAGTGTGGTATATGTCAGTTATATCATGTGCGCGCTTGCTCGCATCCTGGACAGTTTCTAACGCCTCGATTATCCCTCAAACTCAAATGGCTTACGTAGGGCGTGTGCGGGGGAGAGCGCGTGCTCTATCAAAACAGCGCAGTAGTGTAGCCGATAGGGGTGTGCGAATATCGTTCGAATCGAATCTAATCGAATACTACTATTGTAATAATTATACTAATAATTCGAATTTACGAATAATTCCAAATTTCGAATAATTCGCTTCGAATTTCGAATTGAATATTTATATTTGATTGGCAACGAATAATTCGTAACTTCGAATTATTCGCACACCCATAGTAGCCGAGACATTCTCGTCGATTAGCCAAGGTATTTGTATTTATATGTATGTAAGAGCGTCATAAGCCTCATTGCGGTCTTTGCTAGCGTCCATTTTGTACACCGAATTGTGGGCGTGATAGCGACATGAATTGATACAAAATAAAAGTATGATCGTATAGTTCAATGTATTTTACTTCATTAGTTTACAATCTTGAGATCAATTTAAAAGACAAATAAGTAATATTAAAATGGATTCGTACAGAGCCAATAGAATAGCAAACGATCACCACGTCCGCCGCTCACAATCTCTATAAGACAACCGGCATTATCCGTCATGACGTCTACTAGCCTATTCGGGTTACCCGCTCTGATTCAATGTTATCAGTAACATAAATAAAATGCAATTAAAACAATAGAAACTATTTGGAAATAACTACGAAATTATTAATTATCACTAATCGACGACACTCCGTCATGTATATACCATTATTTGCATGCCAGAAATTGGCGAATGCGTTGATCTGTGCGACTATATGTAACAACGTGTAACCACTTTCTTTTCAAAGTCAAAATGTTTATTTTCCAAATTGGCCTCTGTTGAGGCGCTTGTAGAACGTCAATTACATTTGCGTAATAAATATATATATATATATTTTTATTTACCACCGATTCGGAAGGCTGTCTCTACCGAGAAGACACGGCAAGAAACTCGAGTAGTTGCTCTCGCATATAAATCTGTTTTGATTTGAAGGGACGCCCTCGTTCCAGGGTATAGTCAGGGTATACTCATGTAGGGCGTTTGCGGGGTGAGAATGCGTGCTCTATCACGTCGGTATAGCAGCGCAAAACATCGACGGTTGACGATGTATACATACAGGGCGTGGACGTGGTGAGAGCGGAGCTGTCAAAACAGCGCAGTAGTGTAGCCGTGACAATATTTTCGATCCGCCAAGGAACCCCACACCATCGTTGCAGGGTATACTCAGGTATAGTCAGGGTATACTCACGTAGGGCGTGTGCAGCGTGAGCGCGCGCGGGCGGTCGCGGCGGTACAGCAGCGTGGCGGCGGCCGCGTCGTCGTCCGCGCGCCACGACACCACGTCGTCCCACGACACCTCCACGCAGCCGCCCGACGCGGCGCCGCCCTCCGTGCGCGTCGACAGCTTCAGACCGGACCATCCTGTAGTGTAATGCAAAAAATATTATTTTAATACTTTCACTATTTCTTTAGAAAGCAAATGTTGTTATAACGAAATAAATAAGAAGAATAATGGCATTGGAACTTTGACACCTTGATGGTAACCATTCAATAATTTAAGCAATTTTATTCTCTTTAGGTGCACTGGTAAAATATTGAATTATTATGCGATATCCATGTCTCATTCCTGCAGCGCCTTCAGCTGGTACAGGCGCGCGCCTCGCACACTTACCGAGTGAGAGCGCCACGTCACAGTGTGCAGGAGGGAAGGCCACGTGCCCGTAGCCGGGCAGGCTGCGTGCGAG
>LQNK01000947.1:58219-69352 GCA_001586405.1 Phoebis sennae
CAGCCACTTGCGCAGCGCGAGGCAGCTGGACGACGCCGTGGAGTAGTTCTGGATGTACAGCGAGTGCGGGCACTCGTTCGGCTGCAGTTTGCGCTCTGGAAAACAATATCGTCAATGTATCTCAATCAATTATTAATTACAAGTGTCTATTTTCTCAAGCCAGAGGGAATTCGTCTAAAAATTCTATTCTACCACCAACACTTTATACAATTTACTGATTCTTGTATTTTTAGATTCGCAAGGACATAGACAAACTAATTGCTTAGCAAAATTATACTCCACAATTTCAAACAGATGAAAATACTTTTGCCCCACACACGGCTTTACATACATCACCTTAATAAGTGGTCATAACTACCTATTACTAAGCAATTTCATCAGACTCACCAAAATTATATTCGACGATTTCAAACAGGTAGAAGTACTTCTGCACACTGGTCGCCAGGCCAATCTTCTCACAAACGGCTCGGTACACATCATCTGCGTTGGTGGACTTGAGCACCGCCACTGTGACCACGGCCTTATCTGGGAGCAGCACTTTGAGGTCAACCGGTGAGGGGTTGGAGGAGTCGTCCGAGTCTGTGAGGAATTCCTGCACCGCGTCCGACTCGGCGATCACGCGAACTGCGCACACCTGGAAATGTATGAAGTTTAATTAGAAATTCTGGAAAAAAAATCCATACCACCTATTTATATATTTATCATTTATGTCCTAGTATATTGTTATGTTTATGTATTATATTTCAATATTTATTTAATTTCTCAGAGTATCTAGGTTAAAGTATCATATGTATATTTTTTATTTTATCTGTTTTTGTGTGTTTTATTTATCTCGCGCACTAACGTGTCGTCCGGGTATTTCCTATCCTACCAGAGGTTGCCTGAAGAAATTGCTGCTAGCAATAAGGCCACCTTTCCGTACAAATATAAAAAATTGTATTTCATTTTTCTGATATACCAGTGTTTGTATGAAAAAGTATTGTAAATAAATAAATAAATAAATTTATATAAGACTCAAACTGACTGATATAGTGATCAATAGACGCACAGCCCAAACCGTTAGACGTATAGGGCTGCAGGTAGATGTTATGACGTAGACATCCGCTAACAAAGGATTTTGATTAGATTCTGTAAATGTTTGTATCTTTCAAACTACCCACCAGATTTAAAATCTTTTTTTTTTTAAGATAGAGTTACGATCAAGAGAAAAGTTTATGTGTATATGTAGTGTATGTGAGTGAAAGAGAAGGAATCATTATGTCATCTCTATCACACATGCGGTCGTGATACAGTCAGTTAACATGTTTGGCGATTAGTAGACCTTGAATTGTGTTTAAATGAATACCTTTTCTAAATACTGTTCTAGACCTCTTCTCCTGGCATCTAATTGTTGCTCGCTTAGCGTGAAAGGCCATTTTCCGGGCAGCTTCGGGAAATTGAATCCTGGAATATTGTAATAAGATATGATATTATAGACAGTTAATTATATAGTAATTGCAAACCTCCAAAAACAATATTTTGTATTTATTATCTCTTATGATTAGACCTTATTGTGGTCTATGGTATAGAGAATCAATATAGGGTAGTCTGGTATGGACATTGTTAGGGAACGCTAATATCTGTGTAATCTTGAGGAACCAGTTAAAAATGTAATACATGATTCTTTAAATTCCTTCCTAAGGATCCAATTCCCTATATCACCTACTGCAGAGTTATCTTCCAGCCACATGTATTCCTGTGATCCTCTCTATAACCAGTTCGGGTCTGACTGAATCGGTGGTAAATAAAAAATAAAATATGTATGTGACGTTTCAAAAGAGCCAATTTGGAAAAATAAACTATTTGAATTTGAATCTGGGAAGTGGGAACTAGACAAACGCTAGTTAGTGTAGTTGGAGTGGTGCTGGGTTAGGCATAAATATCCATAGTTATAATAATAATAAAGCCCTTTATTGAGACACTTTAAAAAAAATACATGTTTTCTTAAAAAAATATTAAAATAAACTGTATTATATCTAGTGTTCCATTGTCTGATTGCCAGTTCGCAAAGGCCTCCTCCAACCTTTTCCATCCATTACATTACATTACATTACAAATATCCACAGTTACTCACCAACAAACTCCTTCCTGAGTATCTGATGCAGCGCCGCGAACTCCCTATACCTCCTGCTGCAGAGGTGCCGCCCGGCCATGTGCACGTTGAAGGCCACGTACGACCTGCCCGTGTTCCGCTCCATCACCACGCGGTAGTCCGGTACGGAGACCGGCAGCGAGCGCTTGTCCGTGTAGTCGTACCGCTGGTACACCGTCGCGCGCGAGTTGGCCGCGCCGCCGATCACGCCTATCGGCGCTGAACCGTCGTCGCATGGTTCTAGACGTTCTGCTTCCTAATAACCATGATAGGAAGACATTTGAAGAGAGCAATTTTTTTTTTCTTTCAATAGATGGTAAGATGGTATAATTGAATTTCGTGCAAGTATTTTGATAAAAGTACTCCTTAATTACATACAAGCTGAGCGCCGCGTATATATCCCGTTTCCGTAGGATTTTCGGAATAAAACTATCCTATGTCATTCCTGGGGTTTCAAAGAATCTGTGTACAAAATTTCATTCAAACCGGTCCTGTAGTTTCGGAGCCTGTGCAATACAAACAAATCTTTCCACTTTATAATATTACTATAGAAGTATATATAACAACATTTTGTCTATGTTATGTAAAATATACTGTGCATAATTTCACCTGAAGCTGAGAAGAGTCAAAATATTTTTGATTATTTTATTAAGCACTCCTAAACACAAAATTAACCTGAAGGTTTTAAAGGTCATTTAATTCAAATCAGAAACAGATAATGGCCTACAATATTAATAACTAATCAAGGCAAAATTAGTGTAAATCTTCCATACCTTTGGCGTCACAGAGATGACGGTGAGCGTTAGACAGTCTCCGCCCGACTTGATGAGATCAACCACTTGCTTGTGGGTAGCACCTTCGACGTTCACGCCATTGCTGTGGACAAAAACAAACTAAATTAATAAATATGCTAATCACAATATACTATTAAAGTTACTATTTAAGAATATATTGCAGGATAAATAATCATGGTTTGTGTTAACTAATTCATCAACAGGACAGTTGTTAGGCAGCCAATGATTGTAAAGTATGTATATATGTACCTGCTTATATTTGTAAAATAACTAAACCAACTATAGAGTTTGTTGCGGGTATCTTCTCGATAGAAACTATTTTCCGAACTGGTGGTAACTATAAAATTAATAATCTTAACTTTGTAAAAAGTTTACATGAATAAAAATATTTTCCATTTATTCCACTCGATTCAAAGATTAACAAAAACATTAAAATTACATTGAGTAATTATTACTATTTATTAATACATTGCTATATACATTCTGGGCTGTTTTTGTATACAATGTATCAAGTTCATGTTACAAACATGCTAAACCATATTGTGTTGTTATTTCATAACTTTACATCTTGACCTTTATCTATGTTTCTGGCAACAGCCTTTGTTCATAATAATAATATTTGCACAATGTTGAAGTTAATTTTATAAACACAAAACATATTGTTAATCAATTTGTTGTTAATGAACTGAAAAATAAAGGATTTCCCTAACAAATTAAAAAATTATTTATTTCTGTTTAATCATATTCAGTACATTCCACACTTACATCCTGGAGATCGCTTATCTCTTGTAATTCTGTTTTAAATACTGGATAACACAATGCTATGGAGTATTTTTATCTGCTTATCGAATGGCGTCATAATACATTTATAGAGTAAACTAATTTAATCCTTTTATTCTATTGCAAATACCTTTATAGATTCATTTGTATTGAAATTCCAGCCAATAGAAATATGTTCACTATATTGAAGATAGAATCCAAAGTATATGGTAGGGCTTGGATGTAAACCAATGGTTAAGAAGATATGGGGACAAAAGTTTTATTGATGTAGAACAATGGCAGATAAAACACATGAAAACTGCTGAAACTTGAAAATATGCTTATAGATTTATTTTTGTATTTTAAGGAAGAATTATGTGGTACATGGCAGAAAATCAGAGGTTTTATAAAAATAGTGCAGTTAATTATAAAACGACGCAAATGTGGTCTTTAATAATTGCATTGTCTGAACATAAAATCTGCATACAATCCATAATGTCATATTTGCTATTTCCTGCACAATTATGGTTTATCTCTAGTCTGTATCATATTTAAATTCTGAAACTTTTCTTAGGTACATAAAAATAATTATATTATGTAGTATGAAGTTTTTATATAACCAGTATTTCCCAAGATTTAATTCCAATTCTACCAAAGCAAGGACATTTTTTATTGCTGGTGCTAATTTTGTATCAAAAATTTCAGTTGCACAATAAATTGTATTTTTCCATGAACTTTTTGCAATCACTAAAAAATCTATACCTAAATTAATGCATGAACATGAATAGTTTATTAATTAATACACACCTGACTACAGCAACTGTTTGCCCTGGCTTCTCCACATCATATATTTCAAAACCAGTATTATCACAATAATAGAAACAATAATGAAAATCGCCTCTCCCACCTCTTTGGAGAGACATTTTGAATCATAACAACACACTCCGATAAAATTCTAACAAAGAAATATGTTTATTTACACAAATACTTATCATTTAGCTTTCTGATCAATTAAATTAATTAACTATTTAACAAGTAACTACACCAAAACAAATGCGGGTCTCAATTAGACTGACCAGTCCGTTAAACATAAACAAAACAATTTTAACAAATAACGAACTATATTACGACGGACGCGCAGCTAGACGAAATATCATTAAGAACAACGAAATTGACATTAGATAAACATGCGTTAGAATGATGAAATACTTGTGTATTATTGCAATAGATTTAGTTGGGTAATTAATGGAGATGCTCTGATAAATGAAATTGTAATGGGAACATCCTCATTAATCTTATAGGATTTCAAAGTGTTTTCATTTCAAACATAACTGACTAAAGGGATCTATCAGTGCACAGCCCAAATCCGTGGACAGATCGGGCTAAATTTGGCATGCAGGTAGATGTTATGACGTAGGCATCCGCTAAGAAAGGATTTTGATCAAATCACGTGGATGACACCACAGGCCACAGCTTGTAGTAAATATTAATAAAGACATGTGACAAAATCGAACTTTTAACTTTGTAATCCAACACCAAATGTCTAACCAGTAGGCCAACAATGCATTAAAATATAAATATTGATAGTATGCAAGAGAAAATCTAGATGTACGTCTCATTAGAGCACTTGACGAGAATGTGTGAAACTGCTGAACCAATAATAACTGGCTCTTCACTGGTTCAAATTGACATGTACAAACTGCAATGTAAACTGTAAATGGTATCTTTTATCTGCTTCCATTTAACTATGGGTTTACATGTCATAATGCCAGCATGTGTGGAATAATATTGTTTCTTTCAAAGTCCATAAATGAAAGTTTAACTTTGCTAGCCAAAAATTAGGTATTTGAATTTTCTCATATCATAGTTGTGATATTGTTACAATAACTCAACAGTCAACTTTTTTTATATTGCTTGAGACTGCATAACTTCCCAGCAATTAATGTATGTGATAATATTTTTTCCTTTTCAACTCTTACTATTTCATAATCAACTTTAGCTGCTGACTGTACTTCATACAACATAATACATTAAATGGATATTGATTTTCATTGTTTGCTCACACAATTATATTATATAGGTTCAGCAAATACACAATCTATAACAAGAGTGTACAATTTCTAGCTCTGATAACAAATTAAATAGGTTACTAGATCGCTAATAGCGTGCCTATGTACATGATTAAATATCAAATGCGTAGAATAAGTGCAGAAGGTCAGCGGGTGGATAGGTTCCATATAATTACTATGATAATTATTAAATCTTTGTGGGAATCGGAGATGTAGTATGTTTTGTTTACAGAAAGATAATATAGGGAAATGTGATATTTGTTTATGACTAGAGTCCTCTTATAAAAATTTGCAGGCTAGAAAATTAATAACACTAGAGAACAAATTTACTACCTGACATTTAACAATTTTATATTTTATGTGAATGAAATTTTAACACTTGTCACTATTCTATACCAAGGCTCAAACACCGCTGTGAAATTATTTGTTTCTTCGAAAGTAACAGATAAATACAGGAATAAATTCAATATATACTTTTGAACAAAACTTTTAGTTGTTAGGGGTTATGTTTAAATTTGTTTTACAAACATAATTTTCATTTCTTCCATATTAAAGGGGTCATTGCTCATGCCATTGCAAGTGGTTTCAGGGAAGAAATGCATAAATGCACAGTATTATGAAATTGTGTGTGTGAATTAAAAGTCATAAAGGCATGATTAGATAATAATATATTTCTATTCACATAATCTTAGTAGAAAGTTGATTCCACCAGAAAGATTCTGGCAAGAAACTTGATAGAAACTTTATTTTACAAACATTGTTTGCCTTACAACTGTCCTATAATTTTTGAATATGTTAACATTTTTAAATGAAACTAACTCAAAAACCTATAAAAACATCCAAAATTCTAAATAAAAACTTGAAATTCATGTAGTTAATTCAACCTCTAAATTATGCACATTAACACATAACAAAAACATATAAAATAAAAACAAATTGCCATAATATTTGGGTCATGGCACAGCATTTGTGTGTAGGTGTGAGATATCATTGTATTATGATTTGTTTTGATGTACACAATGAAAGTTGCAAAAGAATAAAGTTAAAATATTTCAAATGTTATTTTGTACTCAACAAATATCTATGGGCACCTCATTTCATCTGTTTTCTTTATGATGAAGCCTTATTTTTCTCACAATCAAAAAAAAAATTAATAATTACTAAGTGTAAAATATTATCCAAACAAATATTTCTTTATTTAATAATAATTTCAACCCCAGAATTTGTCAAAATTCAACAGCCTTAATACAGAAAATCAAGGACAGTGATTGCATTAACACAGAAATAAGTAGTATGAACTTGTGGAAATTAAGCATATATCAGTGTGTTTATAACCGAGTAGGTCAGGTCTATGTGCTTCATCATAATAATTAATGCAAATAAATATTCAGCTCTTTCTCAGCACGAAATAACTATATCTATACTGTTATGGATACAATCTTGATAAATAATTTTCACACCTAGCTATAAAAATATTCTTTTGCTTTCAGTTCACTCAGTTTATAAATAAAAAATATATGTATCCGTTATCTAGTAAACAAGTTCTTGCTCTATAAAAAATGAAATAAATAATCGAGATTAATAATTTAATTAATTCAAAAGCTGTAACACAAGTATCGATATTTTGGTAACTTGCACCGTAAAACTGGTTTATGATTCAATGTAAATTATGTAAACAGCACCTATTTTTTAGATGCATTACTTTATTCACGTAAAAAGTTACGCCCGGCAAGAAAAACGAAGCAAACAAGTGGAACCCGACGAGAAAAAAATTATGTTACTGACTAAAACTGATAAAAATCTTATTGGAAGCTACTTACACTTCAAGTATCCTGTCTCCCTTCCTTATTCCAGCTTGTTCCGCTGCTCCTTGCTCAAGAACAGCGCTGACGTGCTGCAAGGGAGCATAAAGTTCACCATTGATCGACCTCAACTGCCCACCCTCAGACACTTGACCGCGGACATTAAATCCAAAACCTGTCTCTGTTTTGTATATAGTAACGCGACGGGGGCCATTGTTTGGCGTTAAATTCTTATTATTTCGTTCGGGCCTAACAATACTGTTATTATCAGTTTCTGTCTCGGCCATTTTGGACAACTGATGGCATAGACTGCATAAAATAACGTCGTCTATTGCACAGATTATTGAATTCAAGTATTCGATATAGCCTGAAAAATTTTGTTGCAAAGTATGTTGTTCTTTAAAGAATGTTGAAATGTCCACACAACTAAATGATATACCTACAATTACTACTATAATAGGCAAAACGATTATTCTTGCACTTATAGGTAAATTTCAGATTTCGTTGAATATTTTATTTACTGATCAAATTTATTTATTCTATATCATTTTCATTAAAATGAATACATTGAACTTAAAGCATTACCGTAGGTTTATTTCTACTGAAATAATATACAAAAAGAAATAGTAGTTAACATTAAAATTTCAATATTATAGGTACCTCCTTGTAGGTCTGAAATACTTTTACCAAATGTTTCCCAATGAATATGCGCCATGAATTGTGGTAAAACAGTAATTTGGTTTAGTACCAATAAAATAGATGGCGCTTGTGTCGAGCTACAGAAACAACGTGGTACGGGTGCAAGAAAAATTTCACACATCAAAATCAGCTGTGAATATCAGTATGGCCGCTCATCTAGCAAAAAAATAAAATCCGATTTTTATTTTATTTTATTTTTAAAACCTACGTAAAAAAAAGGAAAGTTTAGCAGAAGTGTTTGCATTTTAGTTGTGTTTTATTATACTAGTGTCGGTGTTGATGTTGACTAAAAGTGTTGCGTCATGACAGAATAGACCTCTCACTGACAAACAAATACAATAAAAAATTGTAACCACGGATTACGGCAAACTTGTAGCATTTCCATTAGATTCGTGTTTCGTTTTGGCTTGTTTATCGCGGGCTGATGTGAATCGTGCACGTAGAAATTGAAAAAGCAAGAACATGACTAGTATTCGCCTAAGTTTCATTTCTGTGGGAAGAATCGCCGTAAGGAGAAATTCGCAGTTGACATCGGGTGAGTTGATTAAAGTTTTTGTTCTAAATTGGCTGTTTTCCAACAAAGTACGTCGCAGTTCCGACACTCGTGTAAATCGTGTTTGATAATAATACGTCACCCACATATCGCGTATTTGCTCATATGATTATTACCGATACATTCAATGTTAGTTCGATGTTTTAGATGATAGTTACCAACACCCGCGATGTCCAGGTTCAATGAGAAGGTCAATAACATTAAAATTGTATAACATGACATTGAAATGTAAGGTTTTTGAATAAATGCATATAAAAATGTTGTTGGATTCACCAAAATAAAATTCATGTCATGATTATCATATTTCGTTTTTACGTGGTAATTAACGAGTTTATTATTAGTTTTTGTAAACAATTCCATGGCAAACCAACATTCTCATTGAGTATGTCATGTATTGTGTAATATACAGGATGTGTTGTTGGAAACAATTTGTAATTTAAAAATTATATGTGTACTGGACTGGTTCTGTAATTTGGCTGTCAAATTTGTTAAGCTCTATTTCTTAGTAGACTAATTAGGTGAAAAAACAGCATAAAACACCTGTAATTTTTATTGTATCAATGAATACATTAAGCATTGATTTTGTTTCAACATCTTGTATTTTTGCTTTACATATTTCTTTCAAAATAATAGTTAATTCTTATACATGCATGATACATTAAAATTTGTAGTTTGCATGATTGCACTTCAAATTCAAATTTTATTTTTATGTTTGTGAATTTACACTAAGTCAGATATTTTGTATTGGAGAAAGGAACAATATTGTATTTCCAATAAGAATATCTTGTAAATGCATTTTGAAATGATGAAAAATACAATAAAAATCAATCTAAAAATAAAACAATTCACCAATTCAAGTTTTAATGATTTTTACCAATACTTAGGATGATTATATTGTGATTATCTTTTTTCGAATACATCTATAAAACTGGGAAGACAATGTCTTCTGAGCAAATTGCAGATTATTATATGAACACTAGCTGATCTATGAGACTTATCTATGAGATCTATAGCCTATATTGCTCATGCATAATATAGCTTTTGTAAGGTGAAAGAATTTTTAAAATAGGTCCAGTAGGTTTTTTTTATTCATTACAACAAACAAACAAAACAAAAAAAAGTAAATCAATATATTTTTTTTGATATAAGTTTTGGCATATTGCATATTTTCAAAAAAATTACAATCTGCTATTTGTTAATCTGCTCTGAAACCAACAACAATTAAAATAGGTACAAATAAAAGAAATTCAACAGTTGTAAAATCTAGTACAGTATGGAAAATTTACATGCTTTTATGATATCAAGTATCTAAAAAAATTTGCAACATAGTCTGTCTAATCTGAAATGATTCAGGTCAACAATAATCAAGTTCATTACACTGTGATTGTTTTGTTTCTAGTGCAGGTCAAACTATATAACTAATTGTTATTGATAAGTGAAATACTTTCTTGTTTCAGCACAATGAATTGTCAAGTTGTTAATCTTTGGATATTTTCTTAAAGAATTTATTAAAAACAAATATTTGTGTGAAGTGCTTTGTTAGAGGGAATAAAATTTATTTGAAAATTAAGTACTAGAGGTATTATTGTAATATCTAGTATACAGTACAAATGTTTTGTATTGGAATTATTTTAAGTGTTTAAAAATATTTAGCTATTTGTTTGGTATTTTGTCTAACTATACGAGTATATCTTTTGTAAGAACTGGGAGAATTGTGCTGACTATGCCATGTGAAGCTATTTTTAAGTGCATACCCAAAAAACGAGAAGGTTTTCAACTAAGGGCATATTTTTTCCACATTCATTTTAAAGATATGACTTATATCCTATACATTTATTGACAACAAAACCTAATAATGCCTGTGAATGTTTGTAACCTGTCTGCAACTAAACCTTACCTGCTGCTATAAACCAGTTCTGCTATAAATATCTTCACATAAATATAGAGCGAGTTGTTGTTATTTGTTTGTGTGATTTTAGTCAGGTTAAGAAAGAAATATATTTATACGCAAACCTGTTACAGTGAACTTTATCATCATACAATGTACATCATTACACTATAAAACTAAGTTGGTTTTTGCTGTCTATCCCTATACATATATGCTTAGATCTTTAATTTAGATGTGGTTTTTTTAATAGATAAGAGTAATTCAAGAGGAAGTTTCGTAGTTAGATATAGGATCAGAAGACATTGGATACCTTTAATCTAGGAAATCTTACGGGAACAGGTTATATGTGTGGATGAAACCGTGAGGACAGTTAGTGTTAAATAAAAAATCTACTAATATAATTTTCAAATCTGTTAAAATATGCTTATCATTTAATTT
>LQNK01000947.1:78231-97007 GCA_001586405.1 Phoebis sennae
AAGAAGTATGTTTATGGTAATGTTTCTTATCTATTTTCAGTTTAAGTTAACAGCAGTAGGCCCTTTTATCAACAAAATACGAGGCCTCTTGGTATCACTCGAATAAATATATTTTTTCTACACTAATATTATAAAGAGGAAAACTTTGTTTGTTTGTAATGAATAGACTCAAACACTAGTGGACCGATTTTAAAAATTCTTTCACCATTCGAAAGCTAAGAAGAAGGCTATATATAAAACATTATGCTACGGGAGCGAAGCCGCGCGAATCAGCTAGTAGTACAACAGTTTTCAAAACGATTACATACGTAAAGAAAAAGAAGCAGAAATAACGCAAATAATGACTAGAGCTAATTGATGATGATTGTTCGAAACCGGTTATAAATTATATATCGTTTATTAATAAATGTGGAAATAGTGTGAAAAAGAGTTTAATTCTATATTTTTAAAATGCACTAGCTGCGCACCAGGGCTTCGCTCCCGTGGGAATATCGGGATGATATATAGCCTATAGCCTTCCTCGATAAATGGGCTATCTAACACTAAAAGGATTTTTCAAATCGGACCAGTAGTGTCTGAGATTAGCGCGTTCAAACAAACAAACAAACTCTTCAGCTTTATAATATTAGTATAGATTTCTATCAAGAGGTGACAATACAGTAATCAAAATCAAAGTAATTTATTTGCTAAAATGTTGTACAGGTGTCTATCAAGTATATAGAGTTAATTAGTCTCTTTTCCCAAAGGTCCTGCGCAGACATGCCGCGGCATCCGACGCTCGTGCACCCGGTCGCTCAGCACCAGCACAGTACTGTGCAAGAGTCCCACAGAACAGCCGCCCGGGCCCCCGCACTCGGGCAAAGACGCTTCGAGCACAGGTGAGATAGTTGCGCAACCTTGTAAGGCATTGCTTCCTTCGGTAATCCTCTCCTTATCCCCTTCCTTTAAGCTGGCAAGGCATCTGCGACATTTCATGTTGTAGATGTTCATGGGCTGCGGTTAGTCACTTAACATCAGGTGAACCGCATGACCCGCTTGCCTGCTATAACATAACATTGCTTCCTTAGAAGGAAAGAAAGAACGTATTCCATAATATACTTAATGGCATGATGATGACTATAGTATTGAAGAGTATAACACTCAATTTATTAACTAGGTAAAACATAGTACAAAAAATAACATTGTTTACACGTAACGCAAAATAGTACTATTTAGTTAATTCCTAGTGTACTTAGTTTGGTATTCTATTTTTATATGGGTAAGTAAAAGCGGTAATTCTTTCCTCGTTAAGAACTAAAGGAAAATAAGATCGGACGAGCATGCTAGTTGAATAAATTAGCATATCTCATTTTATGCGAATGAAACCAAGTAATAAACGTTGACTATCGACGAATATCCGTACCTTCATTGTAATCAAACTGATAATTATTTTGAAAAAACGTTAATTGAATATGAATTCAAATGTATTCCGTAAACCTTGGTTCGCTCTTCAAATAGCAAGGTTAAGATCTCGCCTCAGAAAAACACAAGCGGGTCAAACGCCTTGCTGTGTTCATTACGACATCTGTAACAAGGTTAATGTTAACTATTAGACGGACTAAATATACATTTGTATGTAATTGTTCGGTTTGATGTTCCTGATAATGCAGGTGACATTGGAGCTTTGCGAAACGGTTGCACAAAATGTGAACTTGCAAGTATTGAAATAACAATCCGGTTCAATGAACAATCTTGTTTTGTAGGAATAAGTGTAGGCCCGTTTTCTCGTCTGTCAAGCGATTTTAGTTTTGGCTCGTAGCTATCAATATAAAGGTCTCTTTATAAAATTGGAATTGTTTAAGATTTTAATATGAAAAGAACACTATATTAGATAAATACATACGAACCTATTTCGTCTATTTGCGCTATTAGATTATTTAAATATTATATTTTCTATTTCCAAGCCGAATAGTTTACACACTTTGATTTTGAATACGAATATTTTTAAATATTAACAACACTTTATCTCACCCGGCAGCGTTTGTGATAAAAGGTCTAACGTAAATATAACAACGTTAACTGAATGTCAACAATAGAATAAAGAATGATAAACAAATGTGGCACACGAGGTGATTGACACTGGGGTGACGATCACTGTGAAGATAGATGATAGATTTGACGTTGGGTGCGAAATTATATGTGGAATCGTTGAAATAAAAGCAAGTATAGAAGAAATTAAAATCGTTTAATCGTAGTAAATATCCATTACGATATTATCACGATTATGTTGAAGTTCTAGCAGAATACCGAATTTGTAACAATGATAATTGGATTGTAAATGATTCTCACTTGAATCCTAATTGTGTGAAATTTTATTAAAATAGAATTCAAGTCTCAGAATTGATTGATTGATAATGATGAAAACGGCATTAAAGAAAATTAAATGTGGAATTCAGGACAAATTCGTTTCGTTTTGTTATATGAAGATTACTTGAGATTTATTTAACTTTAATACATCGTACGATTTGTGGGAAGTAATTATTGGAGGGGAAATCTAATTTATAAAATTATCAATGCTTCATTATTTAATTAACGTAAATGGAATACAGGGTAATACCGTTGAAAATTTTCTGACATTAAGAAATAATATTGTTGCATCCAAAAGCTACATTTTTTTGATTGCCTCCTTGCATTTTTCTTTACAACTGCAATCTGTATGTGATAATTCATCCCGTTAAATGCCGTAATTAACTCGTATCTGTCAAGATTATGGTCTGGCGCAAATGTGCTATCATTATACCATGGACATATAATTAAGCAATAAATTCTCTGAATGTTATGTATTGGAAATAATTGCTGATCTTGTGACATAATTGTTTCGATGTACAGAACCTTAATTGAGGATTTAATGTCCCACATCCTGAGTCATTCTGAAGTCTTTCCCAATCGATCTTCAGCAATTTCTACTCTTGAATTCATCTAACCCATAACTTTTTTGTATAATAATAATAAAGTGCCTCTTCTACTTCCTTTTGTGTTGGAGTTAAACTCAAATATGAAAATCTATTTAAACAATTGTTAAAGATAGATAAACAAGGTACAGTTTCTATTCGTAAGTGTATTTGTAAGTAATAGGATGTTTACTATTTAAATTTTCTTAAACATTCTGTTCAACCAATTTGAAAGTTTTTGCAGTTCGGAAAAGTAATGGGCAATAGCATTGAATTACCCTTACTCTAAAAATGAGTGTATGTTAGTACGGGGGTTGATATGTAGATTAGCAATCTAGATTTATTTTCACTTACATTGTTTTTATTACAGCTATAGAGCTAAGATCGAACTCTGACTATGGTCATACGTTTACTATTATTTTCTATTCTATTTATGGTATTTTCAAACCATTATTTGTAATCAATTTTAATATTTGTGATTATGGGTGATTTGATGCTAGATTTATTATCATTTGAGGCGTCATTAGCCTGTATTGTCGCAACATTATTTGCTTTCGATTCCAATTTTACCAAAAATTTATTCTTGCAGGCTCATCAGGTGGTAAGAAGTCCGGCAGCGGCGTCCTCACGTGCCCCAAGTGCGGGGATCCGTGCACGCACGTGGAGACGTTCGTGAGCTCCACGCGCTTCGTCAAGTGCGACAAGTGTCACCACTTCTTCGTGGTGCTCAGCGAGGTGGACACCAAGAAGAGCATCAAGGACAACGCGGAGAACAAGTCAGGGTTTTACAGGTGTGTTGAAATTACCATCCATTGTATCCATTGGGTCTCGCTAACACAGCTGTGTTAACACACAAAGAGCTCTTTAAAATTACAATTAAAGTTTAAATTTAAGACTGAAATTCTTTGCTTTTCTAACTGGAAATAAAGACAATTTATATTATTTCCAAAGGTGTGTAAGGATTCTGTTACTAAGGCTCCGCTTGCCCCCTATTCACAAGTGCGAATTCGATCGGACAGTATCGAAAATCGGAATATGATTCATACAAATTTCGACGATAAACGTCTTCGTTTCGACCCGAATTGGATTTGTGATTCAGTACACTGATCTTCGGTACACTTATCTCTCTTTTCTTTTTATTGTCCGTCTGTGTTTTGTTTTATGAATTATCATGTTAGGTATTGAATATTGAAACAATGCTTTTGTACTTTTTTGTTTCCAAGACAAGTTCTGAGGTTCCTCCATATCTCAGATGCAGCCGCCATTTCGGCTTTATTTTTTGCATCGACTACAAACGATTAAGAAATTTAAATTCTTAAATACGAATTGTTCAAGATAATTACGAAGCATGTGCCCGAAATTGCTTTTGTTTTTAGTACATTTTTTTTAATTGTATGGAAATGAGGTGCATGATACGATTTCCTCGTGATTACACTTGAATTCGAATTTAAAATTTGATTGAAATGTTAATTCGTACGGAAGTGAGTTATATGAATTAAATGGGTTACGAAATGAGAACATTGACTATAAAAATTTAATAGATTTTATGTGTTTAGTATTTACTAGATCCATACATACTTACGGCCGTTTTCAATATTCTATATATTCCTTGTTTTGCTTACTAAAGTCAAACAAATCTATCTATTTGCACTTAATTTTATTTCAATATCTTAACGACGGATACATTTGCTATAACTTTTGTCTATCTATTGTCATATAATTTGACATAACAATCTATCCATAATCATTGATACATTATTGAAAATGGCCGCTATTCATTTCATCTCGTATGAATACAACATTTTTCTTACTAATCGTAGGGTCATTTGTCTTTATAATTCACATCAACACAGATATTAAAGTAGTGTATTGACTTAGGTCAATGCATGATTAAATTATATTTTAAGTATTTTGTGAGTAGTTACTAAGAATAAGACATTTCGTTATCTTTTAATGTCACGCGTTCGTTGGCCTGTAACATCAAAATGAAAATGTATTTCTCGTCTTAATCTTTACGAAATTTAAGCATGAACAAAAACTTAACAATAATAATAAGAAATAATAAGAAAATTTAAACACTTATATACGGGTATATAAGTGCTAACTACATTAGGAACTTTTAACATGTGATGGATAATTAAAATTAAAATTTCGCCCGATACCAAAATAATGTGAACAAACGATCGTCCTTATGGCCTTGTCATGTGATCTTTGCGGATTAGGATAAGTCATGGACGGACGAAGAAAGGACACGACTCACACATGTTTTTATCTCCTGTTGTCATTATATCTATCTTGTTATATATGATGACGTCAGATAACAATCTATCCATACTCCTTGATACATTATTGAAAACGGCCGTAAGTGCAACATCTCAAAGGCTATACAGTTTAAAGAACATAATTTATATATAGTAATAGTAGAACGCGCCTATTCTTAGAACGAATTTAAACACTGAGCCGACTATATAAGTCCACACATCATTTAGTTAAGTAATGTAAATAAAAGAGTAGATAGGACGAAAAGCCTTGAGAAAAAAAAATTAAGGGTACAATGCTTGTCTGTCAAAATACGTGAGTAAAAACCTTCTGTAAAGTAAAACAATTCAATACTTTTACCAAATATCAGAGAGCTTGACGCATCGCTTCGATACCACTCTCTCCGTGTCCAACGAATTTCCTCGACATAATTCCATTGTCTCCGATGTCACTTCCCCGAACAGAAAGTACTCATTGTAGACAATGAGCGCTAGGTGTTCTAGTGAAGTGCTGTCATACTTTGGGATAATAGAAATGTTGAGTGCGCGTTCGAATGTTCGATTGTTTCGTTCGACAAATAATGTTATAACTGTTTGTGGGTGACAAGAGCTACTTATTCTATAGACAGAGTTCTACGTACGCGTAAACTAAGTTCTGAAAATTACTATAAAGTATAGATAAATTCATCCACGAAGACGCGCTTATGTGGAGATGTAAGCTTCCGCTTATGTGGAGGTCTATAGGTACACTAAAATAAATAAATTAATCAGGACAAAGTATTGCGATCATAGTAAAATATTTCCAATTTCAAAAATTGGTGGGGCGCGTAGTCGTAGCTGGCACTATCTACATGTCTTCGGAATTTATGTCCGCTTAGATAGAGTTTTAGCGGTTTTCATATAAAATGTAACCGACAAATAGATATGTGTAGTTTGTTCAAGTTATTATTACACCGTACTTTAGCACATAATGAAAAAAAGACATCGTACGAGAAATAGATTCCACTATCGGAACGTATCACGTAGTGTTGACCTGAGAAAGTGATAATTGTAGTGAATTGTCAGTCGTTACCTCAGTACAATGTCACTACAGTACCTACGACGATAGCGAGAAATGTGAACGCCACGATTATCTATTACTATTAATGCCCGGTTCCTATAAACGATGGAACTTCAAACGTATAACAGATACGAATCGTTTTGCAATGTATTAAAAAAAGGTTTGTACTGGGAGACGAGTTATACGAACGACTGCTGTACGAATACTCTTTATTAATTATAAAATGTAACTATATATAGCATGGAAGGCGATACATACATCACATTTTTATTAACGAGCGGTTATAATGAACGAATCGGTACCAAGTTTTGGTAGTTATCTTAATTATAGGTACTCCTACCAACCGTAGTGTACTACGGTTGGTAGGATATTGTAGTGTCCATTAGTAAAACGAATCGTTTTATTTTTATAGGAACTTAGCGTAAATAGAACGTTGATTTACTAGTAAATGTTCGTTTCCTTATTAAGATAACAGGAATAAAAACACAGAGAAATAATCGTAAAAGGACAACAAGATGGATATGAATTTGGTTTTACAAGACTCTTTAGACTCTACTCTTAACATTTGGACTGTATTGCGAAGTTTTGGTTACATTTTAATTTAAACCAAAGCTCCTTTCATAAAAATCATATATATATTTAATAGTAAAAAATATTATAACAACGTTTTCAAAATAAGGTTTTTCTTTTATGCTTCTGTAATTCTGACAAGTGCCTTTTTTGTACTATGATCCTGAGCTATATTCTAATCATAAGCCCTTAAAAGCGAATTGCTTTAACTATGTTAAGGTTAGTATTAGGTACACGAACAAAGTCAATATTAATACGTTATCCCTTATCGCGGAGTATTTTCGATAAGAACGCGTACATTTATTACGCGCGATGATACGATTGAGAAAATATTATTGTTTACGTCTATTATTCCATACTTTAGATAATGATCTTTATATACTTTTGCCATAAAATACACAATGATGACGTCGTTTTTAATATGCTAATATTAATGGTAATTTATGAACATATTAATATTTATATAGCTACATCATAGTAATACAACCTAGGAACGAGAAGTGACAGTACATTCTATGAAGTATATTATTTATTAGTTGTTCCGCGTGGCTTCTTACCCATAAGATAATGAATAGAATAGAATAGAATAGAATAGAATAGAAAATATTTTTATTCATGTAAACTTTTTACAAAGTACTTATGAATATAGCATCAGGGATAATGTAGACTTCCAATGGTAAAAGGATTTTTCAAATGGGTCCAATAGTTTCGGAGCAATTCAAACAAATAAACAAAAAATCAAATCGTCTTTATAATATTAGTGTAGATAGTAAAGAAATTAATAAATCTTTTCAGAAAGCCACCACCACCGCCCAAGAAGATCTTCGAGTACCTCAACAAGCACGTGGTCGGCCAGGAATTCGCGAAGAAGGTGTTATCTGTGGCCGTGTACAACCACTACAAGCGTATCTACAACAACGTGACCAGCAGCGCTGCGGCCGACACTCACCATCCCTTGCATCATGCACATAAAGGTCAGTTTCCATTGCAGGAGTAAGCCTAAGACATAAGGAGTGTTAAAGGGATCAAGAGTTTGAAAAGAACAACTGCTGCAAACGAATTCGGTCCTTAATAGCGCATACATGGTAATTGACGTAAAGGGAATATTTGGTGGTTCAGGATTTGAAGGTGTTGTCTGTGGCTGTGTACAACCACTACAAGCGCATCTACAACAACGTGACCAGCAGCGCTGCGGCCGACACTCACCATCCCTTGCATCATGCACATAAAGGTCAGTTTCCATTGCAGGAGTCAGCCTAAGACATAAGAAGTGTTAAAGGGATCAAGAGTTTGAAAAGAACGCTACTGCAAACGAATTCGGTCCTTAATAGCGCATTCGTGGTTATTCACGTAAAGGGAATATTTGGTGGTTCAGGAGTTGAAGAAGTTGTCTCTGGTTGTCTTAAACCACTACAACGTGACCACCAGTCGACGTGACGCCGTCACTCACTATCCCTTACATCATGTACATTAAGGTCAGTATTGAATGCAGGGATAGGGCTAAGAGATAAGGACGAAGTAGTGGCCCAAGTGCTTTACTAATCATACCATACATTATGAACACGAAGGCTTGTTTTTAGTAACTTGTTAGAATAGAACTCTGAAAGCAGTACATAGTAATGGAGTTAGAGGAGCTGTGAGCCTTCTATTACAAGGGCGTTGATGCATATCTTTTCAGTGTTTATTTTCATGGCAGCAAAAATAGCATATCGTAGTGAGATAGGAATTAGTCAGAAATTTCCAGAAATTCAGGACTTCATTATAGCAAAAATGGATTGAGTAGCAATATATTTTAAGATTTAAAAATCTTAGCAAGTTTTTAATTATGTTTTGTAAATCCTCAGGGCTAGACTAGTCAACATATATGTTTCTAACTATAGTCTACTTGCGTTCTAGATTTGCTCCACTTAAGTCACGGCGGGGGCGGCGGCGCCGAGGTGCTGGACCGCCAGAACCATGAGCTGCGCCTCGACAAGAGCAACGTGCTGCTCCTCGGCCCTACTGGCAGTGGTGAGTGTTCTGACAAAAATTTTATTTCATAAGTCTGACATAGGGATGATTAGGATCCAATAATATGACGTGACGTGACCATTGCTAAATCGCGATGTTGAAATGTTTACCGAACATCAATCCTTGGGGCCTAACGGCCGGCCAGTCCTGTGATTCGGACTTGTGGCGTCACGTGACGTCACAATTCCTAAATCGCACTGTTAAAATGTCTTCGCCGTTAAGCATATCATATCACTTCCTTTACCAACATCAATCCTGGGGGCCTAACGACTGGCCAGCCCTGTGGTTCCGACTGGTCGAGGATCCTCCCTTTTCATTGGAAGAATAATATCATCATTTTTAACTTTTAACTTCTTTTAAACGTAGTTTCTCGTAAGTTTTTTCAGAAATCAGGGAGTGTAAGTATATAAAAACTTATTTCTGTCTCGTTTTTTCTAAGATTTGGTCGTCAATTTCAGGTAAGACGTTGCTCGCGCAGACGATAGCGGCGTGCCTGGACGTGCCGTTCGCGATCTGCGACTGCACCACGCTGACGCAGGCCGGCTACGTCGGCGAGGACATCGAGAGCGTCATCGCCAAGCTGCTGCAGGACGCCAACTTCAAGTGAGTGCTTACCCTGAACATATTAGAAGGACCATAGTTAGTTAGTTGTTTGGGCTGATATCCGCAACTCGACGGCTTACGCGCCTATTTTGCGTGTGGGTGGGAATGATCTCATTCGAGCCAACCCAGCTCCACCAGGAAGCCGATAAGGCCCTTGATGTTGCCGACTATCCTGGGGAGATCCCTCGTGTTACCGAGGTGCTTAGCCCTGTAGATCGCCACCCCCGTACACTCGGTGAGCACGTGGGCAGCCGTCTCCTCTGCCTCCAAGCAGCCTCTGCATAGGGGGCTGTCAGTTACACCTAGGACAAATAGATGTTTATTAAAAGAACCATGACCAGTGATTACTGCTGATAGAGGGACCTTACCCTACCCTTACCCTAAAAATAAAGCAGGCAAGCGGGGCATGCGGTTCACCTGATGTTAAGTGACTCTGCAGCCCATGAACATCTGCAACATAGGAGTGTCGCAGATGCCGCGCCGGCTTGGAGGAAGGGGAGGGGTTAAGGAGAGGATTTATGATAGGAAGTTGAGGGAGGATTAGAACAGGATGGGAGAGGGATGGGCTGGAAATACCTGAAATTAATATTGTTATGTTGTGGTCAGAAAAAACATAATACTCCCATAATTTTTAAAGCAATGAAAAGTAAAGATAAAAAACAACTGTAATTAATATCAACGTTTAACTTTCAACAATTAACCCACCAAATCAATGTTTCTTTTTGTTAGTTACCGCAAGCTGTGTCTGCCTTTAATTGGGGCTTCATCGTATTGTTCAACCATACTGTATCTTGTTTTTATAAAAACTGTATTCTAGATGTAGACCTATTGGTAGAAGTTTTATAAATAAATAAAAAAAATAAAAATAAAAATACAACTAAACCAGTTAACAATGGGTGTCGATAAAACGTTGTTTTAAGTGGGTATGTGCTTAATTTCACACTATTGTTTACCCATACTCTTGTGTAACCAAAAATCATTTAAATCCTCAGTGTGGAACGCGCACAAACCGGTATAGTGTTTCTGGATGAAGTGGACAAAATTGGAGCCGTGCCCGGAATACATCAGCTCAGAGATGTTGGAGGTGAGCAATCTGTTGAAGTAAATAATGAAAATTGTATAAATTTTTTTAAATTCTAATCTTAATACTAATTAATATATTTTAAGGTTATTTAATTGAGACTTAGACCAGGCTAGAGTAAAAAAAAATAAGATTGAGATTTTATGCCTACGGTTCAGACTCAAACATACTTGCATTATGCCTTGTTATACTCCCGACCATAGAAGGCAAAAAGTGGTAAACGAAAGGTCTAAATTTATCCCCCCTCCCCAACATGAGCCTCAAGATTAAATTAAATATTTTGTTTCACAAACGAATTTGTTACCCTCCTAACTAACACGGGACTTACATTAGAAAGTTGTCCGCGGTCACAAAAAGGTTGGGAACCCCTGCTCTAAGACTATAATGACATTCGCAGGCGAGGGCGTGCAGCAGGGCATGCTGAAGATGCTGGAGGGCTGCGTGGTGTCGGTGCCGGAGCGCAACTCGCGCAAGCTGCGCGGCGACGCCGTGCAGGTCGACACCACCAACATACTGTTTGTGGCCAGCGGCGCCTACAACGGCTTGGACAGGTGAGAGATGCGGAGGAAGGGGGCTGTTTTGTTTGGGGATTTATTGGGCCTAGTGAATTGAGATGGTTTCTTTAATTAATGTGTTCTTTTTAGGCTTGAGTGAAAATCGTCGTGACGATTTATTTGTATTTGTTTTATTTTATTATTATTATTTTTTTTTGCTGAAACAAAGAGCGTCACATCTCTATGGAACAATTGCTAAAATCCTATTTTAAATTTCAATATTTTAAAAGTTGCTACCATTATTATTCCAAACCCACACCTAGTACTCTGTCCACCCCTCGGTTTCAGAGGGCGCCGTTACACAAGGGCATATATAATATCAGTCCCCGCCCCCGAGTACCCCGCAGTCATAGTACAGGAGCTAACCGTATTCCCTCCGGCAGACTGATCCAGCGGCGCAACAACGAGAAGTACCTCGGCTTTGGCGCGTGGGACCCGAAGTCGGGCCGCCGCGCCGCGCTCGCCGCCGCCGCCGCCGACCAGTCGCCGCTCGACACCGCGCGCGACGAGTGCACCGAGCGCGACGCCTGGCTGCGCAAGGTGCAGGCGCGCGACCTCATCGACTTCGGCATGATCCCGGTGAGCGCACACACGCACACACACACACACACACACCGCGCGCGACGAGTGCACCGAGCGCGACGCCTGGCTGCGCAAGGTGCAGGCGCGCGACCTCATCGACTTCGGCATGATCCCGGTGAGCGCACACACGCACACACGCGCACGCACACACACACACACACACACACACATACACACACATTAGGGAAGTACAGAAATACGACAAACATCTAACATCAATATTTTTATTCATGCCTTTTATAATTCCATCGTTGCAGGAATTCGTCGGCAGATTCCCAGTACTGGTGCCCTTCCACAGTCTCAACCAGGATCTCCTCGTCAGGATACTCACGGAGCCTAAAAACGCTATTGTAAGTGTTCCATTATTATCGATTCTGTCACTTTGTTTTAGGTTAAAGTTGAAATATGATAATTTTTGTTGCATATAAAATATTGATTTTTGTATTGATATTGCTCTAAAACTACTGGACCGATTTGAATAAAATTTTGTACAGAGATTACTACGAGAACGAGTATATGGATGAAATTACGGAGCTCAGCTAGTGAAAAATATATTTATTTTTGTAATTTGAATTGCAGGTCGCCCAATACAAGCTGCTGTTCGCGATGGACAAGTGCGAGCTGTCGTTCAGCGAGGAAGCGCTGCGAGCGGTCGCGTCGCTCGCCATGGAGCGCAAGACCGGCGCCAGGGGACTCAGGGCTATCATGGTACGTGTGGCCTGTGTGTATTGTGCAGTGTGTCGCTGGACGAGTGCAGCTGTCGTTCAGCGAGGAAGCGCTGCGAGCGGTCGCGTCGCTCGCCATGGAGCGCAAGACCGGCGCCAGGGGACTCAGGGCTATCATGGTACTGCCTTTACTTGAAAGCAGGGGTGCTCAACCACTGGCCTGCGCATAATAGAAGTCAATAAAAAATCCGCTAATGTTATCAAATTCGCAACCTGAGTTAGTACAAAAATCGAGCTTGAATCGAGTTGGAGAATAAATTCGTACGGAGTTTATTTAAGTACGCAAATATCTACAATTGGACCATTGATTATATCAATCAAAAATTTTCCTATATTTTTTGTACCACAATTACATGACAGTCTCGCTTATTCAACAAACGTTTTCTTGCAGGAGAACCTGCTGCTGGAGGTGATGTTCGAGATCCCCGGCTCGGACATAACGGGCGTGCACATCCATGAGGGCTGCGTGCGGCGCGCCGAGCCGCCGCGCCTGACGCGGCGCGCGCGCGACGCCGACCGCCGCCACTGGCCCTCGGTGCGCGCCGCCAACTGTACGTAGGGCGAACCACACCGGCCCTACGAAAAAATTGATTTTTTTTTGTTTGTAAAAAAAAAATAAAAAAAAAAGTTCTAGAAAGAAAAAAAATTTTGAGAATTAATGAAAATTAATCAAAACTGTTCTATTTTATTTGTAAAAAAAGTAATGCGATAATATTGTTTATATAATATTTTTAACATAAAAAAAAATATTTCTATAAATAACGCAAGCTAGTAAAGTTCCGTCGAGCTAGCCACGCCACGTGACGCGCCAAAGATGCAGATAGGTGATACTGGCCTTCGGTGCGCGCCGACAACTGTACGTAGGGCAAACTACTAAACAAACAAACAACTACTACTACTACGGATTCAAAAAAAAATAAAAATTTTAAAGTTCTAAAAATTGAAAAGATGCGGGAGAATCAATGAAAATGAATCAAAACTGTTCTATTTTTTTTGACAAACAAATAATAGGATAATATTTTTTATGTTTCTATAATTAACGCAAGCTAGTTGAATTTAAGCCATCGTTGACACACCTATATTCAAAAAAAATATCATTTCATTTCCGTCGAGCTAGCCGCGCCTCGCGACGCGCCAGAAATGCGAATAGGCGATACTGGCCCTCGGTCCGCTAACTGTACGTAGGGTGATACATTGGATCCCTACAGAAAGAAAAAAGTTTGCAGAAAAAAAATAGTTCGGAAAATGAATTAAAATAAATCAAAACTGTCCTATTTTATTTCTCAAAAAAATTTAAATTATGATTTTATGAAATTCTATAAATAACGCAAGCAGACACCGCCAACTTCACGTAGGACAATATATCACGGCCCCGTGTATAAAGAAAAATCGTGACTGTGTGTATTATGTCTGAATTCTGAAAATGAATAATCATTATAGGGAAAGTAACAAAGAAAAATAAAAATATTTTCCAAAAGTTTTAAAGCTGAACAATCACAAAATAAATTTCAACCCAAAAATTGTTTTAATTATAAAGAACTGACAAATAGCATTTAATAGACTTTATATTTTGTTAAATAAAGCTCAAGTTACTAATTCTGAAATTGTAGAAATACATGGCACGCTTAGAACTATTTTCTCTTTCATAAGCATTACTAGTCTATTTTAGTCCCACTTTTAAAATACTAATTCGATTTTAAACCCCACAAAACGTTTAATATTTAATCCTCGAATCCGGCTCGAAGGACCACAAATTTTCAACGAAATAAAAAAGAGAATATAAGCGCAGTTTTTGAATTCTTAAATTCAGTTTATGCACATAGGAGCGTTTAAATGCGGCCAGTATTATTATTATTTTTTTTAACTTTTCTTCGACAAGCAAAGGAACATTTGACGTTTCTTTTCCAGGAATCGTTCGAGAACACGGCATTTTATACTCGCACACAAGACGGATTCCAAGTATGAGGGCTGTGTGACGAGTAAACAATATTTGTTTTTTTTATTTTTTAGCGGGTAGTTTGAAATTAGACGTTCATCGTATATTTTTGCGGGTAGTTGAAGATTGAAGCTACGTTTTGCTTAAAAAAATGTTTTTTGTTTTGTAGTTTTTTTATGATTTTCGTTAGCATGGAGTTAAAGAAGTATGAGTAATTAGTTTTTAAATGAACTTTTTTTTCTAAACGTGACAAAAATGTTTGTATTTTAAAATGATTTTTGGCTGTATAGATTATTTACTATCTGAAGTCAGTTAAATAACAACATTTCAAATAAAGCTTAATTTTATTTTGCGTTCGAAAGATATCAACGTATCTTGTACAATTTAGCTCCCATTTTTTTACCATACAGATTGACATATTCATTAATGTTTGATTTTCAAGCTATTTAAATTACAATATTTTCTAACGAATGTTTTTTTTTACAGGAATTGAATGCGGAAACGGAACCATCTGTAACTCAATATGCGCTGTGAGCGGATACACGTATGGTGGTTAACAGACAGACAAACGAACGAACTTCACCCTGCCACGAATTGTCTATGACTGCGGCTGTCACCCACGGACGCGACCATAGACTCATTGTGTTCCATAGTTAGCTGTCTTTTATCTATGCCCGCTATATTGATGTTTAATTTAAATATTTTTTCCTATTTAGCGTTATTTTATCTACGTCAATAAATTCGATGTTCAGAATCATAAATATTACATGAAAATTAAATAAATATATCAATATATAACATCATTCCTTTCTTGCCTTGTAAGATTTAGGGAAGATTGAATTTTGACAAATGATACAAATATTAATTTTATTATTTGTGAAAATTTAACGTAATCTGGCGTATCTGCTATTTCACTTATTGTATTGTATTCAACGGTATATCGAAGTAATAAAACAGAAAACCACAAAAATATATAAAATTATACGGATGATCTTAACAGTAGTTCCTCATGGTTAATAAAAATTGAAAAATAGTAATTAAAAATGTTGTGTGACCGCCATGCAACATTGTTCTTGTGATGTAAATTACTGTAAATATTAAATAGAAAGAGTTTATATTTAAGATTTAATAGATTAGGCATTTTTTTTTAATCTACATTGTAAGTAACATTGTAATTATTTGGTTGACACCCGGCAATGCGTTGCCCTGAAAAGTATTTGTTTTGGAAAACCACGAAATATTTTGACATTTTGTTTTTGTTATACATAGATTTTTTATTTAACCCACTGTGATGTGATTATAGCTAGCATAGAAATTGAAATTTTATCGAATTTTAGACACGTTTTGAACGGATTGTATAATCACATTACAAATAGATGAATAGACTAAGCTTATTTTCAAATAAAACCACAAAAAGACTAAATTATATGTTTTATTTGTCTCCTTTCTTTAGAAACTATTATTCAAGTTAAATATGTTTTAAAGAATAGTACAAGTAAATAATTTAATATTTATTTCCTACTTGTATATAATTTTTATCAAACTTACACTACAACATTTCGTTTTACACTAAACTGCTCATACAATTTATTTTTGACAATATCCAATAATATTTCTACCATGTAATAAACTTCTTCGTAACTTGTATACAGCGCTACAGGCGATAAACGTATAACATTCGGGTCTCTGAAATCCGGTACTATACCCCTCGCTTTTAAAGCTAAAGATATCCTATACCCTTCATCATGTTCCAAGCAAACGTGACCTCCTCGCTTGCTATCTTCCCTGATATTACCAACTGAAAAACCATAGTCAGACAACTTAGTATCAATCAAGAATATTAAATAGCCAGTAATTTTTAGCGACTTCTGTCTGACTTTAGACATGCCAATGTCTACGAACATTTGCAAAGAACCTTCCAACGCCGCCATCGATAGAAGATGTGGTGTGCCAATTTGCCAACCATTTCCGTCCTTACGATGATCGAATTCATGATGGAGCATAAATTGCGTCTCCACTCTATTACCAAACCATCCAGCTAGCCCAGGAAGCAACTGAAAATGCTTTCTATTAATGTACAACGCTGCACAGGATCCCGGGCCACCGTTTAAGTATTTATACGTACACCACACAGCGAAATCTGCGTCTACAGACTTCAACTTAACATCTAATACCCCAACAGCATGACACAAGTCCCACCCCACAAGAATACCACGATCCTTCGCTGCGTCTGTAATTTTCTTCATGTCTACTATTTGCGCAGTTCTGTAGTAAACAGTGGGGAGAAAAACGAGTGCTACGTCATCAGTCATTGCTTGAATCACATCGTCTTCATTTATATATCTATTAACAGATTTAACAACTTTGACTGCGTTTTCTGGTGAGTAACCTTTAAGCCTAACTTGGCTATCTATAGCATATCGATCTGTGGGGAAATTTATATCATCTAGCAATATTTTATAACGACTCTTAGTAGGTTTATAGAAAGTACTTATCACTTGGTGAATATTGACTGTGGTGGATCCTACGATCGCTATTTCATCAGCGTCGCATCCCACTAATGGAGCCATCAGTTTTGCTATTTTAGATGAGTATAAATAATACTTATTATCATCCACGTTCCATATTTTGACACCTTCGTTTTTCCATGTTTCTATTAAATCAAGCGTACTTTCGACTGCGTCTTTGGAAGCCAATCCCAGAGAGTTACCGCACATGTAAATGATGTTTTCACGTATGTAGAACCGACGTCGAAGATGCCCCAGCGAATCATTGTTGTCCATGAACTTGGCGAACTCACGGCCATCCTTGAACTGAACGTCCATTACGTCGGCGGTATAATATGACGCGTCCATGACTCTAAGTCGTTTTATGTTATTTAACAGAAGGATTACAGAACTACAAAGTTAATTACGCCGCCTTTATGTAACCAATTGATAACTGTAACGCAGATTCTATACACGCGGATGCAGAAATAATTTATAGTTAATTAATTTGTCATTGAACAGAAAATTATCGTTTATAATCGTTTGATGGAAGGATCGCAATTCACTCTAGCCGCCTGTTGCACCTAACTTACACATCGACTAGGAAATGCTCTTTTAAATGAAAGCAAATGTTATCATTACAGCCTATTTTGAATATGCAACAATATTTATTTTGCATTTACTGTTACGTAAAAAATAAATAAATAGTCGTAAATATACTTGGGAAGTGCATCGAGATACATACTTAAATAAACATGTTATTATTCAGTTAAAGTTACATAAACAGGTAGTGCAAATGTTTTGTCTTGCAGAGGAAACTGACAGGTATGTCAACTGACTTACCTACATACATATGAAAAGCTAAGTGGGTCATAATTAATGATGTTATAGAGTTGTGAGAAATGGGGCTGGATATGAACAATGAACGATAAATACTTATATACATAACCATAAAAAATATAAGAATTATCGAATAAACTTCTTTTGCAACTAACAACGTATTACCGACAACAATATAGTACTAGATAATTATAATTTTAATGATACTTAAACACACACAACACACTCCCAGGGTAACGTAACCATTGGTGGCTTGGTTACAACTGAAACCTATAAAATGCTTTCGTTTGTATTTATTAAATGTTCATGCATTTAATAAGGAACTATTAGGAAAATAAAACATAAAAGATATCATGTCACAGGTAAAATACAGACATTTTTAATATTTTCATATACATTTATTATATTTTAAAATTAATGTTTGTACCTTGAAATCATGACATTTTAACTATGAAGTGATTTTCAAAAGATAACGGGTTACGGGTCGCATTTTTTCACGGTGTTTTATATGCATATAACATATGTATACAATGATAATATTATAAAGCTGAAGAGTTTGTTCGAACGCGCTAATCTTAGGAACTACTTGTCCGATTCGAATTTTTTTTTAGTTCTAGATAGAGGAAGGCTATAGGCTATATATCATCCCGATATTTCCACGGGAGCGAATCCCTGGGGCGCAGCTAGTCTTTGGTTATAACACAATGATACAGAGTTGGTGTTTGAATATAGGAAAAAATGTCAAGTTAATGAGTAAATTTGTCAGTTGTTTTAGTATAGCGTTGTGTTTTGAAAACTTAAATGGATCGTCGTATTCCTCCAATTGAACGTTTAAACGTTTACCCATTTAGTAGCTATTAGAATAAGTAGGTACTTACTTCAAATCTCGTCCCAGTCCAAACAATAATAGTACTTTTAAACAACCATAGTAATTGATACTTCATACAAATTAAATCTGTTCCTCGATAATCGAAACATCCTGTAACCTAGACCATAATAAATGCACAATTATCTTATAAGTGCACTCAGATTAAACATCATACACATGTTTTTCTTATTTGGTTTCTTTGTTACAAATCCCTTGTTATGGGGCAATGGCAACACTTGACTTTTTTGTATAATTTATTTGACACACGTATAA
>LQNK01000099.1:0-75021 GCA_001586405.1 Phoebis sennae
ACAAAACAAAAGCAAGAGATATAGCCGGTCATGTACTAAAAGCTAAATGGAGATTCGCAGGTCACCTGCAAAGAATACAGGATAATAGGTGGTCACATGTTGGCACTAACTGGCACCCTTACAACAAAACTAGAAGAAGAGGAAGACCTACGAAACGTTGGAGCGACGACATTGCAAAGGTGGCAGGCAAAAGCTGGTCTAGGCTGGCTCGAAATAGGCCAGAATGGAAACATTTGGAGGAGGCTTTCACCGCTTCATGCGGTCCTCACACTTAACCTAATATATATTAACAAATAACAAACTAACAATAGCAATAGAAAAATCATGTAATTACTAACAAAACTAATACTAAATTATATTAAGAAACTTTCTGTAAGTGTGAAGGAAATCAATAAAGCTTATTTTATTTTTATTTATTTTATTTATTATTTGTCGATATTCTACGCTGTTACGGCATCTTTCATTTCAAAGAACAATCTATTTTTGCCAATCATTATTTTTTATGAGCAATCAAAGCTTACTTGGTGTTAATTTTAATGTATAAATAGGTGAGATGTAGATGTAGAGTATAGCTATGGATACTTAAAATTTGAGTTCATGTTGAGGTTTCTCAATAGAGAGTTAGGAATGAAGAAAGGAAGGGTCCTTAAGAGACAGTCAATTGTTGCTATGTTTGTTTATTTTATTTTTACCTGAAATAGTCCTGGGTGAAGAGCTGCTTTTGGAAACAAGTTTTTTCTTTTTTAACTTATTAACAATAATTATTGTTATTCGCTATAATAATGTCCAACTAGTTTTATATAAAGCGCAACTACTCGAATTTCTAGCCAGTTTTTTCCAGTGAAAGCTGCCTTTTGTACAGGTGAACAGGAAAAAAATGTATGTCAATTCATAAAAGCCTCAAATGAAACGTTTGAAGTTAGTAGTTTGCAAGTATAATTTAGTTTGTAAATCGAACTCAAGATTCTTGCACTCTTAAATATTACACTTAAAAGCAACTTTGAACGCTAAGCAGTGGTTAAATGTGCTTAATTTAAACTTAGCGCAACTGTTGTGTGTATGGACACGTGACGCGTTACCAACTTCGCGGGAAAAAGAGAAAATGGCGGACGACGTAAAATTCTGCCCGTGGTCAGTGTGGCAAAGAGTAAAGTGTACCGCAGATACGTCATTTCTGCGATACTATCTATTGTCACACTTTTAATGAAGTGATAAAGAAAAGGTATTAGGGCATGGTAGTTATTTTGAACTGTCAGTTCTACTTAAAAAAATACGCAATAAAACGGAGAAACTTAGGCTGGCGTATATCGTAGTGTGACTTGTACATGTATATATGTACACACCACCCAAGTTTGTGCCGTTGTATATGTTTAAAATTATTATATTTAGCTCTCCTGACTAAATTCATCCATGGTAGCTAATCCTAACAGGGACTAGTCAGCACAAATATACGCACAAACCCAGGTGCATTCCCTATTCAAATTGAGGATGACATTAGGTAAAATTAGATTAGAATTTAATAACCGTAAATAATCAAGATCTATTGTTTCTCCAGAATCAATATTTAATAAGAGGAATGTACTTTCTTAAAATAACTATTATCCCTTTAGCAATTATAATCTCAAGAAAAAATATTGAAAACTAAGACATAATTTTAAAACACAAATGCCACAACTGGCACATAATCTTTGAGCAAGCACTCAGCTTATGCGGGGCTGTAAAATTTAACGGTTTACAATAAACTTGTGGAACTTAGTCCTGCGGAACCCACATGCTCAATCTAAGGTTATGGACCTTATGTTTTATTGGAGCCTACTCGGCGATTTTCGTAAGCTTAAGCTTTATGACCGTATAAAATAAATATTTTTTACGATACTTCATCGTTTAGTGAATAGATATTAGTTTGCTATGAAGAGATTCCCAATAAAGTATGATTGAATTCGACGGAAGTTTTTTGTAATAATATGTAGTTATAGTAGCTTTTTTTAATAATGTCCAGTATAGTCGAAGCTATTATTACATTGATAAGTATTCATATTGTAAAAAATTAGCATAATCTTAAAAATACAAAAATAAAAAATTATATTTTTACAATATTAATTTAAGTATTCATTTTGGAAAAAAGTAATAATAGGGACGCTATGAAATATAAGGTCGAACGTAATAGAGATGTATTCTGATTTTACACAACTGGCCAATAGATGTATTCAGTTGACAACAAATCACAGTTAGTCATAAAAATTATTATTAATTAGCAAAAGTGAGGGTAGCTGACTTGACGTCAATAATATACTCGAGCAATCGGCACTAATGTACACTGATACTGTATGGTGAAATGGTCATTTTTTACTCTTATGTATATAAAAAATGGATAAGCAGTTTAGTTTTAATACTATCTTATTAATTGAATATTAAAGTAGAAACCTCCTCATACCAGATGAATATGTATTTTTCAATGAAATAAATGTGCTTAAGTTATGATAAACTCTTAAAGTGCAATAATTGGGTAGTATAACCTACAATTTTATAATATTGCATGCTGGTATATGAAAAACCAATAACGCTTATAATGCACCAAGTTTTACTGACGTTCAGTATTCGTCATAAAAGAGATATTATTCTTGGAGTTTGAAATTTTACTGCCAATATCATATAATTTAATTGCAAATATCTTAAAAGTATTTCATTCTTTGTACTATACAATGGAATTATACATCCGAAGTCTTACGTTAAATGAAAGAATGAATGAATATTTATTATTTATAAAAAAAACATAATGGTTTACAGTCTTGCTAAAGCGCCACTGTGCTTACTTATTATGTACAGAACTTCATAAGACTTTATTGAACACAGTATATAAAAACAACACGACAACAATGGAACGCGATAATTCTTTGCTTCGCTATTCGAAAGTATAAAATAGTAAAAAGTTGTTTAGATAAAAAGTTGCTTAAAAATCATATACACTGTAATTTGAATTGAATTTGAAATGTATAAACTTATTTGCATGAATATTATTAACTTACCTAAAACTAGAGATATAATATATATAATTTATTGTAAGATAAAATGTAACTCATTATAAGTGAACAAATTGTTCTTATGAGTCAATAAAGTCTTTAAACCTAAAGTATTTGAAATAATAATACTGATTATGATAGGCGGATTTATGAGGAAGTCTATTAGGTTATCATTACGGCACTGCGTGTGTTCCTGCGACGGCCTCGTTGGTGCTTGCATCTTTAAATACAGATCGAGGGGTTCCGAGTTCGATTACCGGGTACGGCCAAAAAAAAATATTGAGAACTTTCTCACAATATACATATACTCGTAAATATAAATAAATAGCAGCCAGGGCGGTGTTGGAAAACCCCCGTGCCTCGGAAAGCACGTTAAGTCGTCGGTCCTGCGGCTGATCTCTTCAATCTTGTGGAAAGTCGCGGGGATAGCTAGTATATTGAGATTTAAAGAAATCTCTTTTATTGGAGAGATCTTTCTCAATAATATAAAATTTCGTAAAGAAAGTAGTTTAGTATTCTTAATTATACTCATTGTAATAGATAAAGGATAAATAGATAAAGGATAAGTATAAAAAAATCCGTTAACCTTAAAAGTTAAAATTTTTCGCAAACTTTTATTTATGTAAAATGGGAATAACTGTAACAAACAAAATTTTCTACACAATGATTTCTGTCAAAAGTTTCTCGGCTGTCCGGTGCAGAGTTGAACATTTTCTGTCAAATAATTTTAGCTCAAATAAAGTGATGAATGTACTTCCGAAAACCACAATTTATGATTTGCCTCATGAAAATGGTTTATTGATACTATTTGTTTACATCAAATATTGCATTTCACTTTGAAATTTGCTATAAGATTATTAAATATGGATAGCGATCATATACATCCCGCTCCCGTGGGATTTTCGGGATAAAAACCATCATATGTTACTCCTGGGGTTTCAAAGAATCTCTGTACAAAATTTTATCCAAATCGGTCCTGTAGTTTCAGAGCCTATTCAATACAAACAAACAAATCTTTCTTCTTTATAATATTAGTATATACTATTTTATAACCTTTATGTCATTACGAACAATACATAAGTGCGCTTATCAGGTATTGCTACATTGAAAATTATTGCTCTGTATTATATTAGTATAGATTATCGAAGACTCAATTGGCGCAGTGGTTGTAATAGTGTCTTTTATCCAGGAAGGCGTGGATTCGATCCCCACGAGCTGAAATATCTTTCAATGCTCTCATTAAAACTAACTTAATTGTTAAAAAATTACTACTACTATGCTATACTAGTTTTTAAAATGTTTTTTTCACGTTCTTTTTTTATTCCTCTCCTCCGTTTTATCGTATTTTTTATGGCATTGGGTAATTAATAGGATACAATTTCTAATAAATTATTCGCAAAAAACTACACCCTATACGGATTACAAATCTAGATCTCTCTATCTAAATAAAGCTAGGTACAGTCGTAACGAGCGCGGAACTTTGCCAATAAATTCCCGAGCCTGCAGTGTGCAATTGGCCTTATAATTATAAATGTACTTGTGTGTTTCGCCTTTAGATTTATACGTACTGTATTAATTGCTTTCTTTCATATTATGTGACGTTCGGCGACCCGATGGGGCAGTGGATACAGCATGTAGTGCTGAGTGGCAAGTTCATTCCCTGTTTGCACTACACATCTAACTATAATTTCTTTTTTTATTATTATTTGTTATTCGAATTAATTGTGTATGTTACGTGAGTATGGAATTATTTTTTTTTATATATAAATCTTTCTTTCTTTCTTTCAATGGTCTAGTGCGCAGGAGGCTGGAGGCTCAAGTAAAAAATTAAGTGTGATGAACATGCTAATTTTCTACTGCCTGGGTGCTAATTTATCTATAGTATGTGTGTATTTACAAAAAAAGTATGTTTAAGTGTGTCTATCAGTTATCTAGTTTCCATAGTACAAGCTTTGCTTAGTTTGGGACTAGGTGGCATTGTGTTAAATGTCCAGGAATATTTATATTTATTTATTTATCTGTGTTCCGCCGTTTCGTGATAGTGTAATGCTATATACAGGGTGTCATATAAGCATCTCTTGGAGGATGATAGCTGATATATTATTAGATTTTTTTGATAGATTATAATTCGATATGTCATACGAAAATAACACTGTCTTTGAGATATAGAGGATTTGTAGTTTTTTAACCGACTTTCAAAAAAGGAGGAAATTATCAATTAGACCGTATTTTTTGTTTTTTTTTTATTTTTTTTTATGTATGTCACCGTATATCTCCGGCGTTTATAGACCGATTTGGAAAGTTCTTTTTGCACTTGAAAGAGTAGAGTTCCATTGTGGTCCGATAGAAATTTGGTTCAAGTCTAATCATCCATGTAGAAGATATTCCAGGGAACTCCTCGAAAATCAACGGTATAAGCTCTGCGGTTAAGGTTTAATGATGTATATGTCAACTGAATTGTGACTATATGATGTGATTACCCTTAATACGACTTTGTATACATTTCAACAAAAATGAAATAAAAGTTATTTTATACTTTTTAGAGCGAGGAAGTCGGTTCTATTTTTTGGCAAAAAATTTTATTTTACCTTTTTAGTGTCATGTGAAGGAAATCCCCTATATTCTCTGTTACACGCCAGATTGGAAACTTCTCAATTACAAATTGAGTTCATATTTGTGTGAATATATTTCGTTAAATTGGTGCAGTTTCTGAAATAGTTAGTATTGTATTGTGGTTACAATTAGCTAGTTACAGTAGTGTACGCTACACCAAATATACCATAATTAGAATTGATCTTAAAGCTGAATTTATTTAGAAGTACAAAATATGTTAAAATAAAATTCCATTAATCAGTCCTATATAAATGTTACTTCTTCCATAAAAAATAACGTACTTTTAACGAAAACAGTATCGTATCCACCAAATTGTCAACAAAGACAATTACATGGATTTCATGTTATAATTTTAATGCCTTGTAAGTCTTCTTACAGCATTAAAACCAGGGTTTCTGTAACACACCGATTCTCAATCTCAATTATTGGCAAATTGAAGTCATATTTATGTATATTTGGAACATTGCACAAGCATAGTTTCCGAAACAATTAGTATTGTTTGTGGTTACAATTAGCTAGATATAATAATGGTGGACCGATTGAGGGCTTCAGCTACGGTTATTAATGTTAAAATTGACGATGTAATAGCTTGAATTTAGTCATATCTTTATTTAAGAATAATTAATTTTGTATCATGGATGAAAGTACTAATCTCTCAAATAGGGATAATTACATGCAAATAGTATAAAAGACTACGTGTATGCACCTCACAGTGCAATATTAATGCCTTGTTAGTCCTCTTATGGCATTAAACTCTCGAATGTTCTCTGTAACACGGCACACAGCAGATTGGAAACTTCTCAATTACTGGCAAATTGAGTCCACGTCGAGTTGAATATTTATGTGAATTTGGTGGACTAGTGTAGTTGCTAAAATCGTTAGTATTGTGGTTAGAATTAGGGAATTATAATGAACAACTGAATCTTTCGCAAATAGAGTAGCCATCTCCTAAGAGAGAACCTGGACTGGGGAATCTAAATCTGAATATTTACCAAAGAGGCAAATATTAAGCTTAGATTCTAATCAACCTACGGTTAATAATAATAATAATAAACATTTATTGGGAACAAAATAACAGCTACACAATAAAAATACAGTAAAAAAAGACAAAAAATAGAACATAACAACCTTAAAATTGATATCAAAGAGTAAAAAAAGAAAAAAAAAACAGCGTAAAGGTGAGCGTTAAATAAAAGATTCAAATATCAGTAAGGAGCACACAGCTAAACGGGTACGTCCGCACGCCACAGGTGACAGGTGTGAAGTGTCAGAAGTGTCACTGCAGCGACCCACCGGTATGTGTGCTAACATTTATTAGATATCATGAACACCACAGAGGGTTAATAGTCCAATGCAAAATGAGGTATTACCATTAGCCCTAACCGAAGCCATGATATCTCTCACCAGTTTTGTTGGTCTGCCGTCCCAGTGCCGTCGGATTGTGAAAGTGAAGGAATAGAGATTGCACCTGTGTTTGCGCACATACTTGTGCACTATAATATTTTCTGCGTACCTAGTTAATCTCTGTTGGGATTGGCCACATTACCGCTGTCGGTCGGGGAGGCATTATTAGACATAAAATTGTTGACGAGGTCATTGATATGCATTTGATATAACAACTAAAAGATTTTGTAAATCACCAATGTTGTCTGTAACACGCCGTACGGCAGATTGGAAACTTCTCAATTACTAGCAAATTGAGTTCACTTCGAGTTGTCCGGTTGAATATTTATGCGAATCTAGTGTTGGACTGCTGTTTCTGCAATCATAAGTAGTTACAATTACCATAGTAGTTACAATTAGCTGGTTATAATAATGTTCACTGGACAGAGAGAATAGAGATAGCTACAGTTGCTTTATCCTAAAATTGAGCTTGTAAAGGTTAGTTATAGTCCGTTCTTTTTTTAAGTCTTATTCGTAGTAGGGCTGCCAATCTTATTAAATCTCTAATTACGTAAATAAATTTTATTCCACTCAAATGTACCTAAGCCTATATGTGTCTATGTCTTTGTTATATAAGTGTTAATTAAAGACAATCTTCGATCCATATATTATGTTTTTATTGAGTTCCCATGAATGTATTAGTAACTAGCTGATACGTGTGGCATCGCTCTCGTAGCATAATGTTATATATATATCCTATAAATAATAGCCTGTTTTGCTTGTGGATAATGTAGCTATAGAGTTTTGAAAGAACTTTAAAATCGGTCCAGTAGTTTTTAAGCCTATTCATAATAACCAAACAAAGAAAGTTTTCCTCTTTATAATATTAGTGTAGATGCAACTAAACCTTTCATTGTCTTGTACGTACTCACACTTATTCTCTGTAATACACCGTACAGCAGATTGAAAACTTCTCAAACTCTCAATTACTGGCGAATTGGGTTCACGTCGAGTTGTCCGGTTGAATATATAAGCTAATCTAGTATTGGATTGATTTGTAACATAAATAGTACTCTATTCTCGTTATAATAAGCTGGTTATGCCAAGATTCGTATGAATAACTGCTATGGATTAGGTTTGGGTTGCGATCGACTATGTGTACATTATATTGTTTAACGCTTATACAGGTGTGGCGTAAAAAGGTATATATTATCCACATCGCATTTGCAGATAGAAGATGTTAAGACGGTTTAGTTTCGAAATATTCAATAGATTCGAAAAATTAAAAAAAAACAAACCATTACGGTACATCCTGTATATGGATTATGGAAAATTTTATATAATTGAGCTGATGTTTCTGATCCCATTGGAACAAATAATTTGCATATAATATATAAGTTATGAAGTAAATATGTGTAAAACTACTTACTTTCTCACTCTACCCCCTTAGTTAAATAAACTCAAAAGTATAAAAAGTAACCAATGATTTTTGCTTATTTTTAAGCCACAAAATCGGCAATTTAAATTGTTTATACGTAATTATCTATGTATGTACCCCTAGTCATGAGTAATTTACAATCTACGCCGGAAGATATAAAGTGCTCGAAGAAATTTTTGTTGCAAAATATTATACTGTAATTACACGGTTACGCCTGTTTGATGTTACGATATGTCGGCTTTTAACAAATGTACTTTTTTGTGCAATTCAGTTTTGGTGGGATTTTTATTAAGTAAATTATTTTATGTTTTGTTGGGGGTATTTAATATGATGTTATGAAGGGCACACATTTAATTCAATCATTCGTAATAAAAAATATTTTAAACCTTTCCTCTTGTTGTTATTTCTACAGTCATAATATCTGTTATATTGTTAATTATTCATTCATACACTCTACTTGATTTCTTGCCAGCCTTTGTCTGTGTAAACCGGTGTACATATGTTCCTAGTATCATTATAAACAAATTTAATTTATGATTTAATAATTATAACAACCATACATAAAAAACCTACACAATATTAATACATCAATTAAAAGTTCTTAATACTCTTTTCGTAACCCAAAACTAAACAATTATATTGATAAGAATAAAGAGCATTGAATCTATTCATCATAAAAGCACACGTCAATCAAAATAATAAAAAAGACAATATTATGACATGCATTCAAAACATCTGCGCTTCAAAGATTCGAAATTCGATTTTTTTATTCATGAAGCAATGGAACACCAATTGTCACAGATTAAAAAAGACAGATAAGAAATAGGACAGATTAAAAATAAATTTGTGAGAAAGCATTGCTGCGGTTTAATGAGTGCGTAATAATTTTTATTACGTTTCCTAGTACAGATGATTTATTTCACCAAAACTGAGCATGCTGCTTCCAGATGGTGGGTGTAAATAAAATTCCATGAATTCAGATGCAGTGACCGTTCAATGATTATTGTACTCTAAATAGGGTGGGAATAAATTCGGAGTCACTAGGGAGTGTATTTTGTTGTATTTTTCTTTTAATAAAAATGTCTAGAGTTCTACTTGATACCCTGATGGGAATACAGGTATTCCCATGAGAGTAAAGGAATAGAGAGCGCACCTGTGTTTTCCCACACACTTGTGCACTATAATATCTCCCGCGCAGTTGTCTGATTTTTGTAGAGATTGGCCGCCGTGGCCGAAATTCGGTTAGGAGGAACGTTTTACCTGTAGTCCCATCCTTAATCTTCTACTTATCCCCTTCCTTAAAGACAGCAGGGCAGCTGCAATACTTTGCTGTTGTAGATGTTCATGGGCTGCGGTCAGTCACTTAACATCAGGTGAACTGAATAGTCTGCTTGCCTTTGCTTGCGGTATCATGAAAAATAGTTTCGATAACACATCACTGTCGTTCTATTCACAATAAGTTAAAACAAAAATTATCCTTTAATTTTTTTCCATTTTTTGAGTATACTAAAATCTCAATTCTCTCAAGTATTTTTTTTTTCTATAAAATTACATCATAGATGTAAATATACTTTATCTAACTTATCACTTTAGAGTGATGGTATATTTATAACAATCAAATGGTTTTTTATCGAAACTAGTTCAATGTATGTATTACTCTTTTACGTTTCCTAGCCTTTTATGCAAAGAAAGAGGAACGTTATATCCAAAATGTATACTTTTTGTCTAATACATAAAAATCGAAAGCCTGTAAACGAAACATGAATGAAATTTATAAACAGAGACCGTCCCTCAATGCAAAATTAATCCTGATGAGGATTTAGCGGGATCCCATTAAATTGCGGCTTAAGAATTATGTCGATGGGACATGACAGTTATCTCGTCAAAATATTACAATTTAAATTAAATGTCTGAGGTAAATTGTTTTGTTTTATGCGGCTTTGGGAGGCGGGTTAAGGTTAGTATGTGATTTTAATTATAACATTTACTAAAGTTTGGTACATTTTATTCTCGCGACAAAATAAGTTATTAATAAACTAGCCGATCCGTGCGGCTTTGCTCCCGTAGCATATATATATAGTCTATAAAATATAGCCCAAGTTACTCGTGGATAATATAGCTTTCGAATGGTGAAAGAATTTTTAAAATCGGTCCAGTAGTTTTTGAGCATATTCATTACAAACAAACAAACATAGTTTTTAGTTTATAATATTAGTGTTTATTTTTATGTTATAGTACATGTGGGAAATTGAGGTCAAAACTAGGAATAATCCCGCTCATCAAACCACCAGAATGGCAATTTGTACTGGAGGCCACACGTTAAGTTTTGGAGATACGAAGTATCGATGCTTTTACAGTTTATCACATACACGCTGAAGTTTGCCAGCTAGTTATGAATGTAAGGTTCAATAAACCATCAAATGCTAAGGTGCGTGGCCTCTATTTATTTTCGTTATTTTATCATATAGGAGCATGTGTAACTCACAACCGATAAAAACCCGTTTTACTCGGATCGTCACAGGTGTTTTGTGCTACAAGAAAACGTTTAAGTAGAGGATTTGTAAGGAGGAGGTAAGGATAAGTAGATAAAGAACTTTAAAAAAATATATTAAAAAGTATAGTAGGATATAGGAGGAGTATGTTTAACATTGTTTACACGTATTTAAGTACATTTCAACGGCCAAGTAACAACATTAAATATAATAATAAAGAAATTGCAGCAAGGAATCATAGACTTGGTACAACTTTGTCTAGAAATTTCATTATTGTTTCGGAATAAACATGGAGATGGAGACTTAGCTATTTTTTACAGAATGTTTCAGTGGAATGAAATTATTACCATTTCATTACCTTTATGTCATCACGAACATTACGTCAGCTTATCAGGTTGTTGAAACACATTGAAAATTATAGTTCCAAATTTCGTTAACTATAACCGCGAGCAACAACTAGACGTAAATATAATTTACCATTAAGGGCTGATTTTAATGAACATCCGGCGGCTTATTGATCCGACATTGTTTTACTTTAATTAATGCCCCAATTAGTTCCTGACTAAACTTGTATGTAGGTAAACATAGTGATTATACAGTGATGTTCAGATTTCAATATGAAATGTACAGCGAATTTTGTCTTGACGGAAAGATGATACGACTAGTGACTAATAAATTATTAAGAGCACAAAATAAATAACATTTAGGTATCATAGGTATCGTTATTATTTTAAAAATTAATTATGAAATTATTATTTCATAATCGCGGGCATTTTTAAATTTTTTAATAATTGATCTTATACGATTAGATACGATATGTATCTAATCGTATAAGATCGTATGAATGAAAAACATAAATAGTTTTTTGTTATTTCTTGCTCAGTGGTTTCAATACGACCTTTCTTTAATTAAAAATGTACCTATTTGTAGCTGTGTCATTACAGTGCAATAAATGTTTGGTAAAACCTAAGATTTGTTTTGATAAAATTTTTCAATAAGATTATCAAAAAAGCGAGTTTGAAAACTCAGTTCCTAACCTAAAAGAATATTAGTTTAGCATTGATCTAATAAAAAATGTCTTCTGTCTAGCTTAGAAAATCCTTATTTTCCCAACAAAATTGAATCGCAACTCCTAACAAAGGCTTTTGTCTTTTTATATACATTACCACCGTTTGATGATTTGGTAAAAATGAATTTATTACAAAGTTATAACTTTATAAAACGATACATTTTTTTACAAATATTACACAAACCTTTATGAAATTATTTGATTTAGCAATTTCCTACATCAACAAAAAAACGTCCTCTCTAAGAAAATCCTTATTTTCCCAACAAAATTGTATCCCCGACTAACAAAGGCTTTTGTCTCCAAACTAGGTCGAACGATGAACACTAATTAATAGAACGAATCAATTGTTATAATCCTAAGGATCGATGAATATTAGATAAAGTTGGTGCATAAATCTGTCCTGAGCACAAAGTTGCAGTTAGTTCTCTGGAGTGACGCCAGGTGACGCTGTATGAAGTTTGAGAACTCGCACGTCAAAGATTTACGAGTTTTAGTAGTTGTGTCTAATTACGAGGATAATTTAAACAGCATTCCGCCTAAATTATATTTCAATGGATCTAAAATTAATTTTGTAATGGATTAAAATATGCACCAAATGGATTACCTGTTCCTTTTTTGAATTAGTAAGAATAAATCTATTTATTTATATTTAATGATGTTATATAAGTAATGCAATTACATTGATTGAAAAAAATCTAGCTTAGAATACTTACACCCGTATTCACAAATAATACTGTATTTTGTAAGTAGAGTAAGACTATAAGAATAAGAATAATTTATTACAATAAACAGATAGAAGTAAGACATTTCTCTGTGCATTTCAAATGAAGTCTTTTAATTAAAGACTTAATTTAAACGTCAAATGTATCCTCTCTAAATAGGCTTATAAGGCCCTGTGCGTTGTGAGAACTTATAGTATTGTTTGTGAATATTTTCCTAACAAAATTATCGTATCCCCAACTCGTAACGGTCGTTTTTCGGGAAATAAAATAGTAATTTACTTTGAATTATATGACTTGCGTGAAATGTGACTTTCGTAGTCAAACTGCTATTCTCTATTAATAGCATAAAAATGTACATTTCTCTGCATAGATACGCTATGCTATATATATCCCAAAAACTTCCTTTATCCTTGTTTGAAGTCCATTTTCTAGGAACCCACCGTATTTTTCGTCGATTTTACAATAGGTTTTACGTATACGACCCAGTTTTTACTGGCCTCTGAACTAGAATAAACGGAGGGCAATGTAAAAAAATGGCTTCTATAAAAAAGGTTTCAATACAAAACTTCGTACAAAATAACTTTTCCAACTAACATTTATATCATGGAAATGAACATACGTGCAGCACGAACATAACTGGGGCAGAAGTTATGAGAATATTGTCATAAGCAAATAAACAGAATATAGGAATTCAAGCCTTATGTCTCCATCTAACGAGCCGTGCGTTGACTGAATTCTCACCCTAAACACGTGAACAATACGAACCACAATGCCATTCGCGTTATTCAGTTCTGAGACTACCTGAGTGCAGCGTTGTATTTCAATAGAAAAATAGATGCAAGCAATTTTGGACTTTAAATTGTAAGGGTAAGGTTAAAAGTCAGATGGGGTATTTTAGTTTTTTGTAACGCTGAGAACAGGTGGGTCTTTTTGCATACAAAGCTTAAACACAATAATAACCTTATAATGTTACTTTACAATGTTTGTGAGATATGTTTATGTTGATGATTTAGTGTGCTTTTATACTTGGGCTGCTTTATGAGAAACGGGTTGTATGGAAATCTTCAATTTTCTTGATATTCTGAAAAGCTTGAAGATACCATTGGCTGCAATATCCAATGCTTTATATATACAAATATACAAACTCTATTGACGTGGAAACTTTGAAATACATATACATCTATACTAATATTATTAAGAGGAAAGATTTGTCTGTTTGTATTGAATAGGCTCCGAAACTACTGGACTGATTTGGATGAAATTTTGTACAGAGATTCATTGAAACCCGAAGAAGAACGTGGGATCCCGAAAATCCTACGGGAACGGGATGTATACGCGGGTAAAACCGGGGAGCTCAACTAGTATAATATACGGCACGATATTTCTATTTCCCAGAAGATCTTCACTTGAACAATATAAATGAATTTCCTATAAGTACATTCTTTATTAGATATTATTTTGTTCTCAAATTATATTACTTTTCTATTTCTCTGGTTTCATGTTAACTCTATATTCGTCTTATCTGTTTTTACTATACTCAATGCTGTTTATAAATAAATAAATATATTCGGTGAAACAAGATTGTGTCTTTTTTTTAATTAGCTTTGAAATTGTATTTGTTCTTAAAAAGTAATGAATAAGCAAACAGAAGCGTTACTGGAGAAAATGCCTCTCAGTCCATAGTAAAGCATTGATAATGGATGTGAGTCCACATGTCCTCAAGGCCAAGCGCAGCACGCGATGGAGCGTGCCAATAATAATCCTGTACGTTTACATTCTTACTATAAATACGCTGAACTTGCCAAAGAGTATGCAACAGATGCGTCAGATCCTACATCTGAATATGCCTCTGAGTGCTTATAAAATTCCTCTACGTTGAGATTCCTATTATAAATTCGCTGCTCCTGACAAAGATGCAACATATACTTCAAATATAGGAACAGCAGAAAATGCTCAGAAATTCCTAATAATAATATTGTACGTCTTATAGTAGGAATGCCTAATATAAATACTTAGAACAAAGAGTATGCAACAATAAAATAAAAACGTATGAAAGCCTAATTGATATTGAATGTACTTTATTTGTGCCTACGCATATGCTACGCACACAGACACAGAGTGAATGTGAAAGATCCACATGTTAAAATTCCTGTATATCGTTTGTTTTTTGTTTGTTTAAGCAACTACTTGAGTTTCTTGCCAGGTCTACTCCGTAGAGACAGCGTTCTGAATCGGTGGTGAATAAAAAAATATTATGTAAATGTCAATGACATTCTAAAAGCTCTTCGAAAGAGGCCGATTTGGAAAATAAATATTTTGACTTTGACTTTGTAATGTAATGCGAATTAATCCAATGACACATCTACATTACGTAGTCTCTGCCAGACTTCGAACCCTTCACAAATCAGTCGTTAAAGCGATCAGTACAAAGAAATGCCTTTTAAAGTTATTTATTCAAGTATTTCGGGACGTGAATTGTTTATGTAGGGTAGACGTAAATACATCGATTAAGACGGACAAATGCATTGTTTATCTGTCAGTAAAATATTCAGCATTGGTAATAATAAATTTAACTAAACAAAAACAGGTATAATTAAAGAGATTTAAGAGTATCGTAAAGTTGAAATATTTTGAGTGTTTGATGCTCCCTTGTGGGTTTTAAGAAGAAATTTGGGGACATACGGTTTCCTCATGTGAAATAGTCACCAATGTATACTTTTTTATTAGGTAACTGACGTTTTTGTTGAACACATAAAAAAAAACTACGCCACAAATTGATCAGTTCCTCGTTTTTTGGGTTGTTAAAAAGTAAGCAAATCTTTCTACATAAATATATATATATAGTGTGTAGATATCTTAATACCTATTTACGATGACAAAAGCATACTGTATCATATTGGAGTAATAAACCTAATATAGAGCTAATATAGAAATAATAATACTAGAAACACTGAGGTCTGAAGGTACTTAATATACTTTTGCTGAACATGCTGGAGCATTCACAGAAAATATCAATATTTTTGATGACAAAAAAACACATGACAAGGAACGAAAGGAAATTGAATATAAATTTCCAGCATATTTACTTATTGGAGCAAATACAAATTAAGATGCTATTATTAAAAACAACCATATAAGGTTCAGGTTTTCACACCAAATTCCTTTTGGGTGTGGTATTATATATATGAACTTGGCTACAATTCCGTGCTACCAAAATACGCTGACCCATTTAACAGTTTCATTAATCGTAATTCACCTTTTACAAATGATAGCGTAACCGAGTTAGCTTTAATTACATAACAAATATTACGATTTAACAGAACAGGCCGAGCACATGGGGCATGCGATACGCTCGTTAGGGCCTTATCACCGAATGTGTTTTTGCCAAACTTAAAGGCTTATATATTTGTAGGTAACAGTTTATTATTGAGAATTTGGTATGCATATAGATTCTGTAGTTTGAGGTGTTTTATGATGAGCCAATTTAAAACGATTGCAAATTTTATTGAAATTACTTTTTGAAGAATCAATGCCAATGTGGGTAATTTGATAATATAGAAAATAAATACGGAACAGATCTACCATAAAAAGGGAAAATTAATGCGTCGAAAATATTGTTTAAATGTTTATTTGATGGCTAATAAAAATATGTACTTAGATGGACTCTTTTTTTTATTATTCTACATTCGTTTGTAGTTTCAATTCTAAAGCACAAATGAGAAATACGATCACAGTGATACAAAACATTATACAACGTTATAAAAGGAAAAGTTTTAAAAGTTTTGGGAAAAATACAAAATATCTACGAAACAGTGATACTTCCTAAGAAATACATCGGGGATTTTTTAATAATAAACTTAGCTCTACAGTGCTTCACTAATTACACAGGACACTGTAAAAATCTATTTTTTCGCACATTCTCTTCCCTACAATAGCTTAGACTTATTTTAGTCTAAAATAAAGAACCATTTGTATACATAGCAAAAACATCGCTACAAACTAAACCTCCACAAATAAATAGTTCTATGAACAGGCCTTTTGTAATTCCAATAATCTGCTCGTTCTCCTATAAACATGTTTCTTCATGGACGTCGTTTATGTAGTATTTTATAGTAGCCATGTGCTACATTATCTGCGATTGTAATCAATATCGCTGCGAAACAGTCTTTCATCCGTCAATAAAAATAGTTTTTGCTTGAGTCACTATGGGTAAACAATTCCTAGGACCTAGGATAATGGAAATATTGGGATTTTTCGTCTATTTTAGGAGTTGTATAAGGGGATGAACGTAGTTTTATACAAAGCAGTTAAGAAGTACAACAGAAGGGGTTGTTGCAGAAAGAAACTAATAAAAAATATAAATAAATAAATATTCAGTGACATGTAACACTGCGCGATCTAGTCCCAAACTAAGCAGAGCTTGTACTATGGAATCTAGATAACTGATAGACATACTCATACTTACTTTTTTTTGTAAATAGATACATGTAAAAAATAACAATATTCATCACATCATAATTTTCTACTCGTGGGGATTAAACCCACACCCTCCAACGCAATAGAGCATTGTCACATCCATTGCACCAATCGGGTCGTCAACAGGAGACTAGGAATGATCCGACGCCGAGGAATATAATGTGATTCTGCTGTGATAAATGGTATGGGTTGAACATCAAAGCGTGTTAAAATTGTGATTTTTCATAGTTAAGAGAAGGTAAGACCGGGGGTTGAAGGTAGCATACCTGGAATAACTGAGGGGTAGGAGTGGGGGCAGACCCAGGTATCGCTAGATCGAAGCAGACTTGCGTGAAATGGGCGCTGATGACTGGCGGACACTGGTTCAAGATAGAGGAAGGTGGAAGTCTCTCGCATGGGCCAAAATCCACTTTGGGTCACTGAGCCGCCGGAGTAAGTAAGAGAAAGCGAACGTAGATGGGATGGTATATAAGGCAGAACTTTAAACATATGATGATCAGGCAACGTAGATAAGCAAAATAAATAAACCCTTAAAACATAACTTGCAATTTTAAAATAATTAGTTTCTAAGAATCTAAGATAGTAATATAATACATGTTACTTACGATTTTAAAAATACAATGACATGTCTTTTAATTAAATTTTGTTGAACATTTCTTGACTTTAAATAAACGAGCAGATTTTGTTAATAAAACTGCATGTTCATTTATGTTTCTCTTATATTAATAAAAAAGATAACATTTTTCTGTTTGTTCGAAAAATATCAGGTTCCAATAACAAAAGAAAAACAGCCATTTTTACAACAGAAAAACCAAAAAGATCTATTGTTAACTATGTCCGTTTAAAATTCATTCTCAACAGTCAGGTTAAGCTGAGTTGATGTTAACAAGGAACAATACTAAAAATTCGCTTTGAAAAACGTTCATGAAGAGTTCAGGCTTCGGACGTCGAAAAACACGTATTACCCAGCCAGTTGTCAAAGGAGGCCAGGACCACACGTTTCCCTTGTCTTTTAGACCTTTTTGCTTGGCCTTTTTATCCCTTTTTGCTTGCCTTTTTGAGCGGCGCCGCGTGAAATTGAGGCCTCACTGTATTGAGATGAAACGTACGATTTTTGCTTTGATTTTCGACAACTGTTTGTGCCGGGGTCTGCGAATTTGTGAATCGCTTTTGACGTCTTTTTGCTATCTGTGACAGAATAAACCTTACCTTGTGCGCGATACGCTGTATTATGATAGTTTATTCGAAACATTTTTGGGAATTTCCAAGCTCGCTTGCTGAATGCTTCCTACAATATCAAAACCGTAGAGTATGGCATTGATGGAAATCTCACCTAGCAGCACAAACAATTGTTATCAACAGAATAGTATTTTTTTGTGTTTTAACACGAGTACTTTTCATATTAAATAAAATAATTTTTAAAGGATTTATCGCAGTTTATTATACATTATTTTACATTAATGTCAACCCGACGTTTCGAACACTTTACAGCGAGCGTGCATTCACCCGTGACCACGCTCGCTATAAAGTGTTTAAAATCCTTTATAAAGTATTTTATTAATATCTACACAATGTTAGCGTGAAACAGTTTTTTATTTAAGTGGATAGAGAGAGCGTAGTTTATCGGATATGTGTAGCTTGACTATTGTAACTAGTTCTGTGGCTGGCGTGAACACATTGACATGTCGACTTGCATGAATTTTTTTTTATGCGCTTATTGCGTTCTTCGCGTTATGGATTTATATATAAAAAATTTACAGCTCGAAATAATCAAAACTTTTTGAACAATTGCCTTTGGTAGTATATTGACATCTCCCATTTTTACGTGTATAATATAACAAAACGTTATATCAAGTTAATGATTCAAAGGCTTTTGTGGTCGAACATTGATATTTGGTTATATCAACCTATACTCAGTTCACAAAATAATTTTTGTTATTTGATATCTTAACTTGTACACTTTAATAATTTCTTTAGTTACTAACTTTAAATTGACAAATTGAAGTGTCATGCTATTGCCAACTGAGGTCTTTTTATTTAATTGTGACAAATTGAGATATCCAGTTATGGCCAACCGAAATATATTTTTTAATAATTACGATACATCGAGATGTTCAGTTACGGTCCATAAGTTCTGAATCTTAAATGTAATATTATGTATAGTTATCACTAAATTTTCTTTTTAAGAACTTATAGCTTAAGTATTCAAATTGTATAAAAAAATAGGATGTCAAAAAAATTCCGTAAAAGTAACGATTTTAAGAATATCATGGCACATGCCTCGCTCGTGTATTAGTAAACAAACAAAATTAAAGTTACAGATGAAGATAAAAATAAAAAATAAAATAAAAATGCGTTTAGTGTTTTAAAAATTTGACACATTTGAATAATTGTGTCCCTGGCCCTCTAGCTAGGTTAATACATGTGTTAAGAGAGCCAGTTCCTTCCCAAGGTGTGACTCTCGTAATTACATTATTGAAAATAAAAATAAAAAATAAGAATAAGCCAACTTGTGTGTGTGTGTGTGTGTGTGTGTTTGTGTATGTGTTTGTGTTTATGTGTTGTGTGAAAGGGAGTAATTTGGGTGAATGGATTAGAAAAATAGTTTATTTTTTTGCATATTATAAATCTGGACTGGGAGCGGAATTTTTAACAATATTTTAAGAGTTATACATTGCTTCTAGACTGTTATAGTCATAGTCCTTGAGAAATGTAAGAACACTTTTTTTAAACTGTGTGGGTTTTGATGTTTTACGTTGCTCTTTTTATTTAGTATGTTGTATATACGAGGCGCGGTTACGTCAAAAGACCTACTTGCAAATTTGCTCTTTACTACTGGTACTGGGACCTTGTCTATTCTCTTGTTCCTTGCCGGTAGTTTCGGTACAAAAAGTTTGTGGTATCTCTGCAATATATTGAAAATATATAATTTGCGAACGCTAAGTGTATTGCTTTCGTTCATCACCTCTGTAGAGGGATGTCTAAATGGCAATCTTAATGCAACTTTAATAAGGCAACGCTGGGCGCGCTCTACGAGAATGAGATGCGATTTTGCTATACCTCCCCAAGCGCAAATACCGTATCGAATTATACTCTCGCAGACGCTCTTTAGGTTAGTAGCAGAACGTCTTTTCCGGAACTGCTCTGAGAGTTTTGAAAATATATAGCAGACTACGTATTTTTGATGCTAAGTGGTTTGCTTGTGGTATCCAACAGATCAAAAAATAGATTTAACTGCTGCATGTTGCTGCATTTGCAGTTGACGTTGTACTTGCCGACACCATCTTTAAAAAACATCTGACTCGTTTTACAAACGACAGCTTTGGTCTTTTAACTTAACTATAAACGATTCATATCTAATGAAGGCACCTGCAACATGTGAGATGGGACTATAAGGGCTCGAGGAGCAAATCAAATTGCCTCATGTATGTGGCACTTCTGTAACAGTATGCCGTCGAAAGTAAAATAACTATTTTTTTATTTAGATACTTGTGGTGGCCAAAACAAAAACAATGTTGTGGCAATGATGATCATGTTTTTGTTACATAACTATCCGACGCTGCCAAAGGTAAACCACAAATTCTTTATCAGTGGGCACATACATAATATGGAATGTGACTCTGACCATGCTCTGACTGAAATTCTTTAAAAATAAAACAATTCGTAATTATAAAAATTTAAATTGTATTATGGAATTAAATATCCTCTTCTGTAAGCAATTAATTATTATATAATGGATTGAAAAATTGGTGTAATAGGTCAGTTTGTTGACAAGAAATATTTAATAATTTCACGATTTTCTATTTTAATTTCTGTGTGAAATGGGTCTGAAACAAACCATCTCTTCTACTAAATGTTTTCCTGAGAATTGCAAAAGTATGTGATAATTTTTTTTTCTTAGGTTTGTCAGTGATTTACTACATTTTAGGCTTCCAAATTGGTGTTAAAACAGAAATTATAAAAACTTTCGTTTACTTATCTTGTTCTATCTCACAATTACTTCATTCAAAGATTAAAATTGTACTAAATATTTAAACGACAATATTTCCTAATATTTTAGATATTCAAATTGTATTATTGTAAGGTGTATGGTATATTATTATTTAGACCTTTCGATAGCGCGGGGAATCGTTAAACGCTCTTAATATTAGTTATTAACAACATGGCTTGATTTGATTGTTATGCCTATGCCTAATCAAATATTATTTTTAATATCCAACAGTAATAACGTTTTTTCATTAAATTAAACATTATTTACCCCTATTCAGAAGGTGAATAAGATGATAAATGTAAGTGAATAAGTTGACAACTCGGTGAAATTAAAGTGAATAAGTTGACAACTCGGTGAATAAGTTGATAACTAGCTGGTGAACGAATTGACAAGTCTATTATTACGCTATCTATGGAAAATTTTGTTTTTTTATTATGATCATTTAAAAGAGGACGTAAAATTACATTAGAAATAACAGAAACACTTATGTTAAACTAATTAACTGATTTACCAGACGTCGTCAAAGTTTAAAATTGCTGCCCTGTAAAATTGCTATTTTAGAGATATCAACATATTCACGCCAGCCACGGAGTTATTCCATACCTTTACATTATTTTCTTTATACTCAACTTTAACTCAAATCTATAAGCTAGATTGGTATGCCAAATACGAATAATAATAATAACTTTTTTAGACGACTCAAGTAGCTGTGCCAATATAAAAATATATTAGTTAGTCTTCAGTGTAAAAGTATTGCTTAGTTTGGAACTAGATGGCGCTGTATCAAACGAATACGAATATAATTTTTCTTATCACAAGGATTCAATCCATACTCTCTGTCGTATATAGCAAAAAGCCAAATATAAAAGGAAATAAGCCATCCGCAAATAATATAAACACAAAAAGTGTTTCAACCAATACCGAGGTATAATTAAATTTAATAATACTCAGATAGTCGTTGAATTTTGTCGTGTTCCGCATTTGGTTATTGTAATTTCGATTCAATTTCCTTTTTGTGGCTTTTAAATTTTACCTTACATAATTGTATTGTGGCATTTTCATTTACTGCGTAGGTAATTTAAAGATATATTCATATTTAATTATAGTATTAACGAGTGCTTGCTTTTGTGTCAAATTCCAATAATGGGGTAATAACTATAATATGCCTTTGACATGGATGCCGGAATATAATGACTGTATATGAGCTGTAGATAACACAGATTCAGAGAAATATTTCGAAACAGTTCTGAAATAGGTGTATAGTTTATTGATGGAAGAGTAAATAGGTAATGTATAAATTCTATTTGTTCTTATGTATCACATCTTAGATCTGTATTTTATTGCTAGCAACATTATTAGTCCATTGAAAAGTTACATTTGGGTATGCATTTCTCAGAGGACGCAATTTTTTTTTATAGATGTCTAGGGGGGGTTAGTGAAAGCTTAAATCCAAGTTTGTGGGGTTGCAACCCTTGTCCCTCGGCCGCCATCTTGGAAAAAGGGTTGTATATGATTTTTACAGTTTATCTGACAAACTATTGGTCTTTCAAAAAAATTAAAAAACTATTTTATGGAAAATTTAATTTTCTACAACTTTGGTCTAGAACTTTTAATCGTACAATCAAAAATAAAAAAGATATAAGCGAAAAACTATAAGAAAAGTCGACAACATTTTCTTTTCGCCGTCTTAACTTTTTTTCTGGTAATATTAGAAAAAAATACCATCAGGGCATATTTATAGAGGAGTTTTCAAGGAATATTTGTGGTATATAGTTTTCAAAAATTATTCATTAATTTGGGTATTACAGCGCTTCGAAGTGAACACTAAGTTTCCAAACTACATGAATATTAATGATTTTTAAACTCTTATTATTCTTTTATTTTTTTTAAATCTTTTAAATATGTATATAATTAATATTGCATGATTATTTAGGTTTATTATTTACTACAAAACTTGTAATGTATTGTTTTTTTTTTAATTTGTAAGTAATATACATACATGTTGGGAAAAAATGGCAACATTTTGTTAATGCAATTCTAATATGACTGAAGAATGTGTTTACTTGGGTGCACACGTAAAGAAACGCACCTCAAGACTATACCTCATTGGTGGTGTAAAAAAAATAAATTTATTTTAATTTAACTTAATGTTTAACGTTTCTCCTCCCGACTGAATTGCGACCAATCTCTGCAGAGACTAACCCACCGCGCGTGAGATATTACAGTGCACAAGTGTGTGCGCAAGCACCGGTGCACTCTTCTTTACTCTTATAATCCGATGGGACGAAAAACCGACACGATCAGAGAAAAATCAGGCGCAAGACGGATGGCTATACCCGCTCTCGAAGGTACGGGTGTGTTCCAATACCGGGAACTTACTGACTCAAGGCTGCTATCGAGATGTTTGTCAGAAAACCGCAATAACATTTTCTTTGACCCTACCCGGGATTCGAACCCGAGAGCTCTCGTTCTGTAGTCAAAGATGCAACCACTATACCAACGAGGCAGGCAAAATGTTTAACAATGTTGTAATATTAGTAATTCAAAGATTGTAAAAGAAATAAAAGATGGTAATGAAAAATCATTACTAATATTCATATAGTTTGGAAACTTAATGTTCACTTCGAAGCGCTGTAATACCCAAATTAATGAATAATTTTTGAAAACTATATACCACAAATATTCCTTGAAAACTCCTCTATAAATATGCCCTGATGTTATTTTTTTCTAATATTACCAGAAAAAAAGTTAAGACGGCGAAAAGAAAATGTTGTCAACTTTTCTTATAGTTTTTCGCTTATATCTTTTTTATTTTTGATTGTACGATTAAAAGCTCTAGACCAGAGTTGTAGAAAATTAAATTTTCCATAAAATAGTTTTTTAATTTTTTTGAAAGACCAATAGTTTGTCAGATAAACCGTAAAAATCATATGCAACCCTTTTTCCAAGATGGCGGCCGAGGGACAAGGGTTGCAACCCCACAAACTTGGATTTAAGCTTTCACTAACCCCCCCTAGACATCTATAAAAAAAATTGCGTCCTCTGAGAAATGCAAGGTTAGGCCAAAAAAATGTAACATTTCAATGGCCTATATGCTCTATTCTACCCTTATTTTGTCTATGACATGAAGATATCGTGTGCAATCTAATTAATTTTATGAAAAAAATAGATGATGTATCTTGATGTTTATTATTCTTTTAACTCCTCGTGGAGCATAGAGCCTTAGTAAATTTCAGGTAGCGATCACAGATCTTTTCCAGCTAGCAGTAGGCCTTTTCTTCGCCAGCCATTGGGTGGTTCCAGTCTATTGCCGACTTAGCTGTGTTATGTTTGCTAAGATGCTGTATCTTACTGTAATACAAGTATATATTCTGCAACTTCTTTTTTTATTTTTTTTTTTATGGCAGAGCAGGCAAAGGAGTAAGTGGGTCACCTGATGTTAAGTGATCACCGCCGCCCATGAACACGTGAAACACCGGAGGTATCACAGGTGCTTTGCCGGCCTTTAATGGACAAATACGCTCTTCTGTTTCCAAATAACGAAGCGAAGGGAAGCGAAGCGAAAGCGACTGGCTCTAATAAATTCTTTCGTAAATAAAAGCATGTGTAATTTATACGATACAATTCGCAAAATGATAGAAACAGGGAGATAAGGGTAAGCACGGGTGGATTCACTAATGTTTCCCCCGGGAGTTGTTTGCCGAAACATTTGGTGATGCATTGTGGTAAAAATACTTGGGAAATTACTATAGATCGTTTTTCTATACTGTATCAGTATAACAAATCCTTTCTAAATATAATTAATGTACCTAAATGTTTGAGTGTGAATCACTCCGCAACTATTGATCGTCTTGATGAAGTTTCGTATATAGGCTATCAGCACCACAAACAAAAAATAATTACGTAGAGAAGTCAAATTCCATACAAATATCGCTCAATCAACACACACATTACCATGGTTCATCGACATGATATCTTGGGTTATATCGGAACAAGGAGCAGGAATGTTATCAGTTTGAGACATGCATGTATGTATGTGTGCATAGGTATGTTATTCCTTCGTCGGTGTCTTTACCTATTTTTAATTTAACAAGACTTTGCACCAACTTTGAAAATTTCAACAAAAATAAAATAAAAAATATTTTCTACTTTTTAGTGTGGGGAATTCGGTTCTATTATTTGGAAAAAAGGTATTATTTTTTCCATTTTCAGTGTAATTTACAATACGGTCGAATTAAGAACCTCCTTCTTTTTTTGGAAGGCCGTTAAAAAGTGAACACTAGTTAACTCCTACTTTGTGCTAAGTGTATTTTTAAAATCAATTAGTTTTAATCAGACAAATGATGTAATATTTCATTATACCACGTAAGATTTCTTTGCCCAAAAGTGTAACAAAAAATTAAATATATTTTGATTCAGGAAGTTTGGTCAATATTTCAGAAAATAATAATTGATTGCGCGCATACATTCCGGCGGGCAATTGGATTACATGGCACATGTACTAAAAATACTAACGAATAACTCAATTATGAATATTATACCCGTCTACTTTTTATTCTGTTTTACGTAGTTGTATTGAGACGGTTTATACTCACTGTTTTTTTAACTCAGTGTAGACCGGCAGTTTTGGACCGATTCGGAGGTCCTTCATCAGTGCGAAGAGAGACGTGACCTCTAAAACGTTTCACTTCCCCTGACGAAGGACCTCCGAATCGGTCCGAAACTGTCGGTCTACACCGAGTTAAAACACAGTGAGTAAAAACCGTCTCAATACAACTTATTATACGATGACGTACTTAACGTTAAATCTGTTTTACGAAAGACTTCAAATAGTTTTATTTTAACTTTTTAATACAACCTTGTTCGTGGCTCTTATTCATTCTGAACAACGTCACAACTCTCAACGCTTGATTATAGTTTTTTAAGCATGACCTTATGGCATTGAATACGAAATAAGCCATTGAATCAATAAACAGTAAGTAATTAATAAATATTGAATTAAAGACTTTTTCACTATTTCCACTATTTATTTTAACACGTTATTTAATTACCGTAATTAAATAAAGTGTTCAAATAAATAGTGGAAATAGTGTAAAAAAGTCTTTAATTCAATACTTAAAATGCATTTCCACCAAGAAGTCACAATACAATCTATCAATTATAATGAATAAATTGCTAACAATATTCCTCAAATGAAATAAGAAACCTAACGAGATTGCCAGAAATACAAAAAACTTGAACTCTTGGAATCCGTCAGTAGCACGATCCATCATTATAATATATCAAAGCCATTTAAGGTTTCTACGCAATTGTTACGGAATCGTCCTTTGTCCTCTTTTGTTCCTATTGTTTTTAATTTCTGCTCTCCCTTTGTCCCGCGTCTAGTCGTACTATTCCTCCGTTATTTCACTGTTTGCTGGATATTTCCTTAGACTTTTTATTCGAGTTTGTTTTTGTTGACATAATTTATAAGGATAATTGTGGAATCTGATTTATTTCTTTATGTATTAAGTTCACCAATATTCGTTTACATAGATTTCATTTTCTGTTATAGCAGTTAAGTGAATGCCCGCAACCCATGACCATCTACAAGATCAAAGTGTCGCAGATGCCTGCTGGCTTGAAGGAAGAGGAGGGGATTAATGGATTAAGAAAGGAGAGGATTAAGAATAGGACGTTGGGAGGGGAGTAGAAGAGGATGAAAGAGGAATGGGATCGGCATACAGACCTCCGGGCACCCGCTTGACGTAAGTAACATAGTGCAATACTGCATTACGCCGGGGAGGTTGAGGCTGTTGAATCTGTTGGGGAGGTGGCAATTTCACCAACTTCAGGTTTACATGAGTATGCTTAACATAATTCCATATATATATCCATAAATGTTTATATTGAGGATAAACATTCATGGCATGTATCAGCTAATTCAAAACAGGACAGTTGTTAGGCGGCCAATGATTGTACAGTTTATACTTATATTTGTAAAATAAACCACATATTTTAAAAGAGTAACTATCGAGTTTTTGCCGGTATCTTCTCGATAGAAGCGTCTTTCCGAACCGGTGGTAACTTAAAAAATGACTATTCATAAGTACTTTGTAAAAAGTTTACATGAATAAAAATATTTTCTATTCTATTCTATAAATAGTTCCAATGCAACGAACACTTATAGCTAAAAACAACATGCATAAATAAGTGAAGTTACTAACAAACAAAAGATTAATTATCATGTCTGTGGCCAGACGTTACAATTTTAGTTTCTTTACAAGTGGAAAGATGATAGACTTCACAAACATTATAAATTAGGCTTTTCGTGGTAGTTTTCTTTATCCAGCTACTAAATGCTAAAATAATCTTTGTCGACAATTGCACAATAACAATTCCGTTCCGAGTTTTAAATAAAATTATAAAAAGCTTATAATACGCCAACAACAAAGTCAGCTTAAGTCTCTCTGTTATTTTATGTTTATCCTATTATTTTATTTATTAATATATTTTATATCTATGTGGTTTGTGTAGTGTATTAGTATAAAATTATGTTCTTTCTTAAATATTAATATACATCTACAATAATTAGTGTGTTCAAATGAGTATATTGACGCTGTGGCTTATACTCATCTGTAAGTCACAGATTTCCTGAGTGGTGTCCCCTTTCGACACACACATTTGCACAGCCTCACACACAGACACACCGATAAAATCAATGTTTCTTTACTCCCTTGTATCTAATTTTATCTTTCTACAATTGTAATCTTGTGTATTGTGTGACTTTGTAATTGTTATTTATTTCAATTGTGTGTCGAAATACATAATTTTCTTCCTCTATCTTCTTCTTACATCATTTTCGACAATTGTTAATAGTGGTTTCAGATCACTACATAGTATAAAACAAAGTCGCTTTTTCTGTCATGTGTCATGTTGTATGTCCCTATGAACGCTCAAATCTTTAAAACTACGCAACGGATTTTGATGCGGTTTTTTTTAATAGATAGAGTAACTCATGAGGAAGGTTTTTATGTATAATATCATCCATTAAACCCGTGCGAAGCCGGGGCGGGTCGCTAGTTAGAGAATAAAAGACAGATGGAGTGCTACCGAAGACTCGAGTGACGCCGAAAAGTAAATACATACTTCAACAGCACATACAAAAATGTTCGTCTAGTCTAACACATCACGAGGGCTACGAAATTTTCAAATTTCACTCACACAGATGCACGTGTACGTACGTGTAGTTAGCGTCACTCGAGTCTCCTGAACATTTATTCTCTAATCTGTAATAGTGCTAGAAATAGTATTAATCTAGATGTAGCCCGGAACGCCTCCTCAAAAACACACGCACACAAGCAAATAGACTATATATTCAAGTCCGATAAAATTCGAAATACCCGATAAAACAACAATAAGTTGGCGAATAATAAACACGCAAATACTTTTATTAAGACGTCCATTAGGTGAATTGGCGTCTTTATGGGGTCCCTGTAAATACCATTTCGAGCCCCATGTCATTTTAACGGCCTTTATATGCCGCTGTGTTGGCGTTTTTCAATTGATGTTCTGTTTGATAATGCTGATTGGTACTTTTGTATTTCGACTGTAAAGAGTATACTCTAATACAGTGGTATATTGTAATGTATAGATATGTTATATCCATAGAAGACTATCATGAAAAAATACGACCATCAATGACAATGTCGTCTTTTGACAATCACTTCATAGTTGAATTTAAAACTCTTTGTTTTCGAGTTATTGCCTATGATATGATACTTTCCTTTTATATTTTTATTTGCAGAATTTTTCATATTTTCTAGATATACACGAAGGCATTTTATAGCTTTCTGTCGTAATGTAAGTATATAAAGTTCTATCAACAATCGTTCGTAACCAAGGGAATGTGGATATACATGTATCAATTTGAAATCAAATTAGGAGAGGATTAATTATGGGAAGTTGGGAGAGGAGTAGAACAGGATGGGAGAGGAATGGGTTTTACAGGCCTTTGGGTCCCCGCTCACCTTACCAAACATAGTGCAAAAAAAGTAAAATTAACTGAAATACATTGAATGAATTGAGTATTTTTCTTGCCAACCTAGCACAATCGAAAATCGAAGCAATGGTTACCGACTACCTTTAAAATGATTAACGGCCGTTTTCAATAATGTACCAAAGATTCTGGATAGATTGTTATCTCAGATTATATGACGTTATATAGACATAAGTCATAGCAAAGGCGATATGATATTGAAATAAAGTAAGTGCAAATAGATTTGTCTGACTTTAGCAAGCAAAACAAGTGATAGATAGAATATTGAAAACAGCCGTAAGAAGACGGAAAGGAGAACAGAAGTGACATTGAACTCACACAAAATATTGTTAATATTTCGCGTACAAAAATATGCCTAACGTCTCATTCGCGCATATTTATTTAAATATAGCTATAACCTTAACGAATGCTCTCTGTAACAATTGCTCATGGCATGGAGATTTCAAAAACATTCAAGTCTGCCATTTGCATATGAAAGCAAATGTAATGTATGTAAATTATATGTTTATATTGAGTAGCGAACGATTTTGAAACGCGGATGTTTTAGTATTTGTTGTTAGTTTTGGAATATTAGTTACAATTTGTGGAATAAATGGCTCAAATATGGTTATTTGCTATTTTGTTTCTAGTTATTAGATGAGAAAGGAGAATGTTTTACGATTTTTCATTCATAGTCGTAATCAGAAACCAGGCAAATTATAGTTTCACTTCGTAATGGGAGATAGTCGGCTATAAATTTACAGAAACCTACTTATCGTAGGGTGTCTATAGAATTTCCAGGGTCAAAGGTCAAAAAAGCGATTTATTTTTATTCGTCAAATATTTCGTTTCCTGGGTTTTAAGTATTATAAATATTGTAGAGGAAAAACTCTCTACGACTTTTGTTTAAGAAATTGTTTTTCAACTTTTGTTTAATATTTTTTCGTTTTTTTTATATGTTTGTAGTGTCATCTCAATCGGTTCAGTAGTATTTTCGTGAAAGAATAAAAAACATATATATATCCTTACAAACTTTCGCTTTTCTAATATTAGTAGGATTTGTTATGTTGAATTAAAAAAATTGCTTGATGAAAGAGAATTTGCCCGGCGATTCAATAAAGGGACTGAATGAAAATAATTACGCGTTCCTTTCAACAAACAATGAGTCATATCAAGTTAAAATTGAACAAATTCCTTTAACATTGCAGCTGTGCAAAATATCTGAACTTCAAATGCATAAAATCACAGGACAGACGCCTACGCAAATATATAGATACAAACTAGGGATCAATTTATTTATAGTAATCGGTCGTAATCACGGGCAGTAGTTTGTGGGAAGGCGGCGCGCGCGCGCGTCAAAATGGCGACCGTATTCTATAATCTGTGGTGAATCGATTTTGGCGGCAAATATTGTGACGTTTTGTGAAATTGTGTTTGTGGATGTTTTTTGTGAGGTACGTGTTAATTTTAAATATTAGGTTGGGAATCTTTTTGTAAGAAATAGGAACGTAAAAATTGTCATTCATATTCCATTTCCAATTTGCATATTTTTCCATGCAGTAGCAATGAATATTATAATTTTGTAAAATATCACAATTAATCGATTTTCTTGTTTCTTCATACAATATTAGTGGCGAGATATTATGTATTTATGAAATAATAAAAAATAAATGATAATCTCACGTCATCGTTTTTAATCATTTGTATTTACTATACAAGTTATTTAGTACGAAAAATGTGGTACTTTGAACGTTGTTTTCTTCTAATAACTGTTTCCGGTTTCGCTCTATATAAACCATAAAGATTTTTTCAAATCGGACCAGAAGTTTCTGTGCATACTTCTTTCAAATTAAAAACCTTTAAAATGATTCTTCAAAATTTTATATTATTATTAAAGGGCTGACAATGGCGCATTTATATTTATTTTAATAATTTTGATTCGAGCACTAAAAATATGCGTATAACGTAATTCAGAAATGAAATTCATTCGATGATTTTTATCTTTAAATTTATTTTATAATTTCAATGCAAACGTTTTTAAACCTACCAGATATTGGACGAGTACCGTCAGTCTGAAATATTCAGTTATTTACTTCCTTTGTATGTCAGTTCCACAAAAAGACAATACGTGGAAATGAGAGAACTCTTTTAGACTGTGTTCAAAAACAAATATCACTAGACAGGTGAGGTTTCCAGAAACTGTAAAACAATAGGTAAGACGTTTTGTTATAAGTTAAGATCTTTACTGTGCTTATACATTGATAGAATAAAGATCTTACTAATGTTATTAATGCGAAAGTTTGTGAGGATGTACATATGTATTCTTTCACGCAAAAAGTACTGGAACGAAATTACATTTAAATGATAATCTTTTATCTATTTAACAAGAATTTGCACCGGATTCAAACAGATTTCAAATCTAAAATAAAAGTCATTTTCTACTTATATCTGGCGTGTCACTAAAATGGAAAACTAATAACTTTTTGGCAAAAAATATAACCAGATGTTGGTTTTAGCGGTGGAAGTTGTTTTATTTCCATTTTTAATGACACACCAGAGCTAGTCAAAAATAAGGCGCAGTTTGAGAGGTTAGTGGGTATAATCATAATTAAAAATTAACTACAGAGCTTATTGATTCTCGAGGAGTTCCCTGTTATATCTTCCACACATTTATATGGGATGACACTGAAACTCAATTCTTTCGAATGCAAATTTTCCAAATCTGTTCATAAAGACCGGAGACACCCAGTAACATACATAAAAAAGGTCGAATTGAGAACCTCCTCCTTTTTTAAGGTCGGTAAAAAGGGCAAATATCGTCGAATAGTTTTCCTGGAAATCACTCACCATTTCATCCGACTTTTGATGTATAGTCTAAATATTTGGACAAGCCTAAACAATGCCAATGTCAACATTCATCAGCTTTTAGCGAATTGAAATTAATCGATTTTTGTTATCTACGTAGTTAGATAACGTGGAGGTTTATCTAGGCGAAGAAAATATTTGTGCATAATTATTTTAAATAAATAAATATTTTGGGACACTTAACACTACGCCATGTACTTCCAAAAAATGCTAAGCTTGTATTATGGAGACTAACAGATAGACATACTTAAGCATACTTTTTTGAAAATACATACATACTATAGATAGATAAACACCCAGACAGTAGAAAATTACAATGTTCATCACACCTTAGTTTTTTACTCGTAGGGATCGAACCCACTTCCTTCGGCGCCCTATACCATTGCTACATCCACTGCTCCAATCGGGTTTTACCTCATGATTTTATGTTGTTTTTGAGTAAGTGCTTTTTCACACTGACAAACAATTTTGCTTGATAAGCGATACGATATATAAATATACTAGCTTTCCGTCCGCGGATCCACACGTTTGGAGTACTATCCTATCTTTGAAGTTGAATCAACCTACACCGGTGTGTAAAATTTGTTTAAAATCGGTTAAGTACTTTAAAAGTCCATCGCGGAGAAACAATGTGACACGTAACTTATATATAAAAAGTTTATTAAGACTTTCTTTAAATATATTTTCGGCTATATGAGTTTGTCAGATCCGGCGCAGGATTGGCCATTTTACATACTACCCACAATACAAGGCAATTCAAACTTTGAATTTCAAGAAACATCCCAACATTTTTTTAATTCATTTAATGTACTAAATTGTACTTAACATTTTTGATCCTGGATTCAAACCCACTTTAGTTCATAGTTGAACACTAGCCTCGACAATCAAGGCAGTAATGGAGCCAGGGTGTCACAGGAACCTCGCAATAAAACGCGATCTAATCGAGTTTGGAGCCGTTTGACTCATCCTTGCTATTCTGAACCAATATAATATTCATTTAGACAATAAAAAAACATATGTTACTTTTATCGAAACATAATTTAAATAAAACTATAATTGAACAGCTGTAATAGAAGTCCACGATTTCGCTTGCCTTGCGTCCACGATTCGGGATTGGGATAAATATAAAGTCGTCGTCTAGTCCAGCAAACAGTCTACCTGTTTAGAAATTTCATCAATACATTTGCTCAGTACATTCGATCATTTATGATGTTAATAGAATTTTTTATAGTATGTACTCCTGTTCTACGTTGGTTAAAAGTAGTGTTAGTAGCAGAAAGGGAAACGCTATCACTCAAGATTTATGGAGCCAATTAATATCAATGTAACCCGTACAAATACGGAAGCATTCCAATGATAAATGTATCGTAGTGCCCTTCGTATTGTGATTGATATTAAATGTAATGGGTGCTTTTACGGAACGAGCTTTCCTACTTTTATATATGAAATGATTTGAAATATAACTTTGCCAAATATCATAAGATCAAGTTTTGCGATATATGTTTTTTTATGAGGTTCACCTGATGTTAAATGACTTACCGTAGCTCATGAACATCTACAACGTCAAAGTGTCGCAGATGCTTTGCTTACTTGGTGGAAGGGGAAGGGATAAGGAGAGAGTTAATGATGGGTTATTAGAAGAGGATTAGAATAATAGGAATGGGATGGGAATACAGGCTTCCGGGTTCTGTTCACCGTGAGATTTCGCTTATTGTATTGCACTGTGTTTCACAATAAGCGAAAGCTCAGAGACGAGATGGCCCGTCGAGTGTATGTACGTACAAACATATGTTAACGATCTTGGCAAATTTTTTTAGGTAGTTGAGACGAAAGAAAATCTTAAATTTGAAGATGAGCAAAATCGATAGTGGGGTTACGAAGCCAGGAGGAGTAGAATAGAGGAGTTTAACATGAATATTCCCGAGTATGGTAACAAATGAAACTTCTTCATTACAACGCAAAGCTCCAAGCGAGCCACTTGTTATTTTTATTAGACTCAATGAAATGCGAGCCTACTTCAAACTACTCCAAACATGGATTGCACAACACAATATTAAAGGGTACCACGTTTGAACTTGATCGTCGAAGGTCGCACTGAATGACGAGTATTGCCCTAACAGGAAGCTCTTCTTTAACGAATACCTCTTCACTATAAGTAAATAAGTATTAATTACACCTCTTATATAATAGGAGAGGCATCATACAAGTTTTGAATTAGCCTCAAACATCTCCCCAAAAAACGGTCCCAACTCTCGTTCATTTATCTATAGTATGTATGCATTTACAAAAAAAGTATGTTTAAGTATGTCTATCAGTTATCTAGTTTCCATTACAAGCTTTGCATAGTTTGGGACTAGATTGCATAGTGTTAAATGTCCCTCAATATTTATTTACTCAAAACAGACGTTTGACGTTCGCTTGTAGAAAACTACTCGTATTATAATTGCCCTTAAAATGTATCGACGCCATCGAAATACGCACGCAATCCGAGAATTCACGGGTCACTTCGCAATCGACTCAAATCCGAATAAAAATTCCGTCGTGAACCTTCAAAGAATTCGTTAATATAACAAATAACAATGAAACGTCCAATTAGAAAAGGAAATAACAAATAAAATATAAACGTTTCGATGTGAAATTGCAAATATTCCCTTTGAATTGCTGCATCAAAAGTAAATGTTAATTCGGACGTTCCATTAGTGAAGACTTTCAAATACAAAAACAAAGCTTCACATTAAGCGGCCCCTCCCCCTCCCCCCACGATTCGGATCCAGCTTAATGCTCCTTTTTAATGCCACTTGAAATAATAATGGTTTGTCGAGTTTGCTCTTGGTTTGTAGGATTTGAATAAGTCGAACGTATAGTTTAGGCGATAGAAATTAAGTATTATTTGAGTGCGATGTAAATATTAACGGGAAAGTCTTTCATGTCGTCAATCTCCATAAATAAATAAAGTGGAATTTTTATTTTCAAATTTATTCGAATTATCGCTTTAAATCTTTTAACTCACAACCGATTACTGTGTATTCTAAACATGATTCGACGCAAACACTCGAAAAATATAATGAAATCAAAAATATATGGAATCATTAATTTATACAAAACTAGCTGAATGGGATATAAACTATCCTATGTCATTCCTGGGGTTTCAAAGAATCTTTCTACAAAATTTCATCGAAGTCGGCCTTGTAGTTTCGGAGCCTATTCAATACAAACAAACAAAGTTTTCCTCTTTATATTATTAGTGTAAATATCGGTCAATACTTCTCGCGAACCTAAGCACACCATTTTCACTTCGAAATTGCTTGGAAAATAGTATTTCCTTGTGTTTATTTAACTCACGTATTTTCCATATTGAATAAAAATGCCGTTTACCGGATCTAAACCGCGGCTTATTACACATTATTTTACATTATTATTTAAACCGACAATTCGAACACTTTACAGCGAGCGTGGTCAAGGGTGACTGGTAACTCGCTCGCCGTTAAATAATAATGTAAATCAATCTACACTAATATGCCTCGAACGGTGAAGCTGTGGAACTACCAAGTTCAACATTGAGGCCTTCAAGAGACGAGCGTATATGTCCATTAAAGGCCGGCAAAGCACCTGCGACACTCCTGGTGTTTCAGGTGTTCATGGGCGGCGGTGATCACTTAACATCAGGTGACCCACTTGCTCCTTTGCTTGCTCTGCCATAAAAAAAAATCTGTTTGTAATGAATAGGCTCAAAAATTACTTGACCTATTTATATAATTCTTTCACCAATCGAAAGCTACATTATCCACAAGTAACATAGGTTATATGACATTATGCTACGGGAGCGAAACTTCACCAAGCTAGTGTACCAAAAATCGCGTTTAAATCCGTTAAACGGCATTTTATTCAATGCTTGGTAAATTAAAAACAAAGTAAATGCATAGTACATATCGGTCTGACAGTCTATTCCTCTAACGTATCTAGATATAGATATAAATTCGTTATCATTATTCTCAAAATCAAAATATTTTTTCAATTCAAAAATAAATTCATTAAAATTATTAAAACACAATGCATGTTTGCCCCGAAACCGTACGTCATAGTGCCACATGTTTTAACGAGTCGTTTCACGTTTTTTACCAAAATACTTCGCAGATGTTGGAAACTTAACTCAATTAACCTATTTAAATGCTTTTAAAGGCAATTATAGCTATAAATTAGTGAACTATTTTTAAAGTGTAACCGTAACTTAAAATGGATTTATCACTCGTAACTTCTGATCCCGTGGGAATTCCGCGATAAAGGTAGCCTTATTGTGAATCCTAACAAATTTCATCCAAATTTGTTCAGTAGTTTTTTGTGAAATAGTCACAAACATAATTACATCTATACTCAATTCTGCTGCCAAGGTAATTCCGGGATTAAAAGTAGCCTATATGTTATTCAGATCTCTTACCTGTTTGTATATCCAGTTTCATCATAATCGGTTCAGTAGTTTTTATGTGAAAGAGTAACAAACACACATACGTACATACATCACAAACTGTCACATCTAAGCTTGACAAAAATCGTGCAACTACAGTATGATTGTAACACTGTGGTACCGGAGTAGGCATTGCGACAATGACATTATATAAACATAGTTTTTGTGGTACTTTTTTAATAAATAAATATTATTCTTTCTTACTATCCGTCAGTAAAACGACTCGTCTTATTTATATAGGAACCGGGCATAAGTCACATCTAATCTTCATATAACAAACGTATAAGAAATATTTTAGATAGATAGATAGATAGATATTTTATTGCTTTTTTATAACAAAGGCGAACTTAATGCCTAAATGGCATTTTCTACCAGTTAACCTTTGGTAGTATAGTAAGTGCACGGGTAGAACATATAGAACTCCGGAAACATCATGAAGTATATAAAAAATAAATAAATAAATAAATAATAAAAATAATATATTTTATATATAAATAATATATATTAATACCTTTACTATATACTATATATCTCTATATTTTACATCATAAGCACACCGTTTCCACTTCGAAATTGCTTAGAATATAGTATTCTTGTATTTATTTAACTCGAGTATTTTCCATAATGAATAAATAAAGTATGAATGAATAACTTTATTATAGATACGCATTAGACTTACGCATAGTTAGATATCGTCCGTAAGTAACTCGTTTTATTTCTATAGGAACATTAGTCACATCTAATCTTCCTATAACAAACGTATAAGAAATATTTAACATCATAAGCACAACCTTTCCACTTCGAAATTGCTTAGAAAATAGTATTCTTGTATTTATTTAACTCGTGTATTTTCCATAATGAATAAATAAAGTATGAATGAAGAACTTTATTATAGACTAGCTTTTGCCCGCAGCTTCGCACGCGTAGACTACAAAATTAATATAGTTGTTATAAAAAATTATATTATGACTTTAATTATAAGTATTTTAATTACACGTTCGTCTTTATAAATAACTTTAAAATTTAATCGGAACCAATACTTTATATCAATGAAGAATTCTAAAAACTTAACAGTAACTTAATGGTCTCTAGGTCAAACAATTTCTAGGAAAGTATGTTCAGATTACATAAGGAATACTCATACAATAAATCAACTAAAAACAAAATAAAAATCTGAGATATATCTACCTAAACAAAATATGTATGTAGGTGCAATCTTTGCCGATTCCATCCTCCCTATGTTCCCTAAAGAAATAATAGAACGAATGTGGGACTTATGACAAAACAAAAAAAAATAATTATGATATAACCCAAAACGAAACAAAAATAATAGTGTTACGAATTAATGATGAAATATTATTGAACTGTGAGAATGGATATCGAATTGACAACCGTTCGCTAAGTTAGAATTTACACATTCAAGAGCACAATCGACACAACACTCGATCAGATTGTATTTTTTTTAATAAGAACCTTTTTAGGTACGTAGGTAGTTGCTACGTAAAAAAAACATTTTCGTCAACACTTTCATGTTTTTCCAACATATCTTCGCTTTTACTGAACTAATTTTGATGAAATAAAAATGGAATTGTAGATCTGCGGACATTTTATCTAATCATAAAATATTTTTTTGTTTCAATCACCTGCTGGTCGATTCTGTAAAATACGATTTTCGATTTCGAATCTCTTCTCGACTCTCACCCTCACTTCGAAAATCACTTCGATTCTCACATTTTTAGTATTCTGTAACGTCAATGTCGCTCAAGTGAAGTGAAATGAGTTTTGTTATGTCGAGTGAAATTACGTCATAAATTAGAGATGACCTTTTTAAGTTACGGTTTTAGATGATCATTTATGATTATATTAAAAAAAATATATTTCGTTCACGGTTACACATTATTGTTATTATTGAGACATTTATTCACAAAAAATAATTTTTAAACTCGATTTATTTGTAAAAAACATCTAATACACATTAAATACTTTTTTCAAATAAAAAATAAATTATGGAGTTTGACATTTTCAGACTTTGAAAAGTCCAAATATCGATTTGTCATTATTCTAAGCGAAATTTGTACAAATATTATCAATTTATATTCAAGGATTTATATTTCTACTCTAACAATATTTCTTACTTTCGAATTGCTGAAAATAAATAGAATAGAAGCAAGGATGAAAACGTTTGTGGAAAACTATAGCAACTATTAGAAGGAGACCTACATGATCTACGATATGGCCAAACGCCTATTGCTTTTGTCAGATATATTACATAGTGATCAAATTGTTTTTTCGTATAAAAGTATGTACATCTTAAAAAAAAAGATAAATAAACTCGAATCACTTCCTATGTGGGTTTGTTTTATTATTTCTTTACACAATGGTAACGAATTTTTGTTAAAACCACATTATATTATTCTGTAGGTATCTTAAAACTTATACAATTATATTTTCTCATTTTCTTATATATTAATAGATCTTATTTTAATATTTATAATCTTTATTGTACAGAGAAGTCTTAAGTACAGTTATAAACAATATAAACTTGTAAGCCTCTATCCCACGGGAACCACTTGATTTTCCGGGATAAATCATACATATTATGTTAGCCTATAATATAATCAGCAATTGTGTAAATTTTCATCTCAATCCATGCAGTAGTTTTGGAGGAGTAGATGTTCAAAGAAACAGACAGACAGACAGACAGACAGACAGACAGACAGACAGACAGACATGAAAGAAAAAAAATATTGATTTGCCTTCTGTATCCCTTATATTAACGCCCTGTATAAAAAATTCCCCAATATATTCAATGTACAAATTCGGACTTGCTACGATTTTATTATATGTATTGATACGCATTAGACTTACGCATAGTTAGATATCGTCCGTAAGTAACTCGTTTTATTTCTATAGGAACATTAGTCACATCTAATCTTCCTAACAAACGTATAAGAAATATTTTACATCATAAATCACTGGCAGATCACAGCTAGCACACTTGTCACAAATTGGCGGCCATCTAAAATGACACCGCGTTGAATTGATTGGAAGGAAGCAGGTGGGACCCCTACGCCGTGCGAATCTAGTGCCCGTGGAAATTCTATTATAGGGACATAATTCTATTAATACTAATCCTACTAAACAATTTAATCACATTTTATGATTGTGTTGCTCTAAAGCTCCAGTGAATTCACATAAAAAAGTTGGTTAATACATCCAAAATGTTCTGTGGTATTTTGTACAATGCTGTGCCCTCGTATGTCTGTTTCCCCGTTCCCATGGGATTTGATCAAAATCCTTTCCTAGTAGATGCCTATGTTATAACATCTACCCTGCATGCGAAATTTCAGCCCGATCAATTCAGTGGTTTATGCTGTGCGATGATAGATCACTATGTTAGTCAGTTACCTTTCCGTTACTTTTCGTCCCTCAGTAACGTCGCCAATAAGAATGTAAAAAATCGATTTCAAGACCACGCGTTCTGCTTTAATATACCGGGTATTTATTGATGTAGTCTTGACAAAAATAAGGAATATAAAATGACCTGACCAATCTCAACAAAGCCTGAGTAGTCTCTCAGGCACAAAGTGCGCAGTTATGAAATTGCGCAGGAGATTAAGTGCCATAGTACATGCACAACTGACGCATTATTTATTCCCTGATTAGTTACTAGATAGATACCACGCGTAGTACTGATAGTTTTTTGTACTATTAGTTACTACTTTCGAAAATTGTATTTGAGAAAGTCAGATTAGACCTGTATTCCCATCCCATGCCCTCTTTAACTCATGTCCCAATTGTCCATCATTGATTTTCCCAATCACCTCCCCTTCCTTCAGGCTGGTATGCATCTACGACAGTTTGTTGTTGGGGGTGTTTATGGGCTGTGGTCAGTCACTTAACATCAGGTGAACCGCAAGCTCCGCTTGCCCGCTGTTATATAAAAAAAATACGGTCGAATTGATAACCTCCTCCTTTTTTAAAAGTCGGTTAAAAAGGAAAGGCAATTTCATAAGAAGTAGGAAGAAAGAAGACTAGACTTTCAACAATCGCGCTTTTCATTGCTAAAACAGTTAGTGTTATTATAATAATTCTCAATATTTTTACAGATAATTACAAACACAGCGCCATTTCATAAAATTAATTATAATTTGAACATAGGCCAGCGATATTAAATTACAGAATAATTGAATTAGTAAAATGAAAGCCAGATAATTGTATAATTTTACGACTGAAAAGAAAGTTAATGTTATTAAGTTTAATGTTATACATTGAAAGAAGGAATTCCAGGGAAATAAATGATTATAAAAGAAAATAAATGAAAGGAGAATACGTTCATACATTAGAAAAATATTGTTGTATTTTCTTGAGTCATCTTATTAGTTATCGCGTCAGGGTTTCTTACGTCGCTTTTATGTTCAACAGTTAAAATGAAAAGTACTGTTTATATAAATTTATTATTTTCAGCACATTGAACGTAACGTAACGTCAGTTCTAGAAGTACCGTCTTTATACTTGTTGAAGACACATTACATTACAATAATTTGTATCGCCATGTTTTGCCATGATTGGCGTGCAAACATTACATCATTTTTGGATACATTTACGTTTTATGTATAATATACATAGTTATTCAAGTGTATTTGTCCCGTAATAAAAATATATTTTTTGACAGAAATCCACAGTAAAATTATGAAACTACCATTTAAGGCTTCCGTACTTAATGATAAAAACGAATTACTAAGTTTCCACTGCCTGTCTGTCACCATCCTATATCTATAAATCGTGAAAGTTGAAATGTACACAAATTATATATATTCGATATTACAATAAAAACTTTTTGCCAAAAAATAGAACCGACTTCCTCACTCTAAAAAATAGAAATTCCCTAGAATATCTTCCACATTTAAATTCTTCATAAATTTCTATGGGACCACACTGGCACTCTACTCTTTCGAATGCAAAAATTTTCTTAATCGGTCCATAAACGCCGGAGATATGCGGAAACATACATAAAAAATACGGTTGAATTATAACCTCCTTCCCCTCCTTTTTTTTAAAAGTTGGTTAAAAAAGAAGTAAAAAAAATAAGGTGGGTGAGGTGTGGCTGGTTTTTACCACTGTACCATTAGAAGCAGACCAATTAAGCGTATTATTTGATATTTGATTCTGATGCTGAGCTGAACCGACGTCATTAGGCGCCGTTTGAATACAATTAGCGTATCGGATAGTGTACAATTGTATTCTCTCGAAATTATGGTTATTACGGGTTTCATATATAGCAATCGGTTAAGACTACTGTGATTACGATCAACAGACAAGTCGGGGGCTTAAATACATTTTTTCTGCTATGGAGTAAGCAATGCAACATCCTGGGACAAAATATTAATATCTTATTATAATAATAATAAAAATAAGTAATAAATATTCCTGGACACAACGCTATCTAGTCCCAAACTAAGCGAAGCTTGTACAATGGAAACTAGATAACGGATAGCCTTACTTTTTTGTAAATACGGTGTTCGTTGTAACATCGTTCGCGGACTCAATATATCAGGTTAGGTTGAACCAGTCTGAGTACAAGTTATATGGGTGACATTCACTTTTTATGACACAGTATGCAAGCGGAGCATTCGGTTCACCTATTGTTTAATGACTGACCACCATTAACATCTACAACATCAAAGTGTCAGGATAAGGAAGGATTTGGATTTGGATGATGGGAAATTTGGAGTGGAGTAGAACAGGATGGGTGAGGAAAGGGATGGGAATACAGGCCTGCGGTCCTTCTCTCACCGTAGGAAGCACAATGCAATACTGCTTCACGTTGATCTTCTGCTGGGGATGGTAAACAATCGGTCTAGAGACTGTTTTCTGCACTTTTGATGTTCCTGGTTTTAAGCTGTTTAGGATTTAGTCCTAAAAGTCCACACCAAAAATTCATCAAGACTAAATCCTTATATAATTATTATTCATGTTCAGCCTACTTTCAAAACTCAATAACAATGTATGTCACCGTTAGAATGGCTCAGTAATTGCGTGGTCTGAGAAACAATCACACAAGCTTGGCCACTCACTGCACGTTCGCTGTTTACATCACAATGGATTCTCGCTGACGCCTAGCGGGACTTTTGAGCGTCAATTTTGCTATGAATTTGTATTAAAATCAATCATAGATACAGAAATAATTAGTACTAGCTTCTATTCGGCTTCGCTCGAGATTGTTCTAATAAAAAGTATGGACCTATCACCTAATCCAGCTTAGCCTATCTGTGTATGAAATTTCATCAAAATCTACCCAGTAATTGAGGCATGATTGAGACACAAACGTCAAAACTCAATAACAATGTATGTCACCGTTAGAATGGCTCAGTAATTGCGTGGCCTCAGAAACAATCACACAAGCTTGGGCACTCACTGCACGTTCGCTGTTTACATCACAATGGATTCTCGCTGACGCCTAGCGGGACTTTTGAGCTATGTTGCTATGAATTTGTATTAAAATCAATCATAGATACAGAAATAATTAGTACTAGCTTCTGACCGGCTTAGCTCGCGATAAGTTCTAATAAGAGGTATTGTATCACCTAATCTAGCTAAGCCTATCTGTGTATGAATTTTCATCAAAATCCACGCAGTAGTTCAAGCATGATTGATACACAAACATCCTAGGATCCAAACTTTCTCATTTATAATAGTAGTAGGCTATAGAAAGTAGGAATAGCAGCTCCATATATTTCCTAGTTGATAGAATGTATTTACAAATCTTCCCGGTCAGTTTTTATAAAATATCGGCTCTATCTAAATAAATATTCTTCATTGCTTTATCAATATATGAAAGGATTTAAAACTCATCTTATTTTTTTTTAAATTAGAGGTTTTATCAACTCTATGTAATGCTAACTCTATAATAGAGTGTATAGCATCTTCAAAGGTTTAGTTAACGCCCTAAAAAGATACATAGTTGACAAGTCTACAGTCTGCAACTCCACAATCTAAATCTTGTCAATCATAATCAACCAATACGAATCTAAGAGTAACTAAAGTTGGTTTGAACCTAGTAAACCTAGACTTCTATTAGCCTCATTCGAAGCGATATAGCGTCCGTTTAAATTATTTTAATAGCAATTTGTCACGTGGCATTATCATCATGTCAATTAGATGTGTAACGTGAGTCAGAGTAATAAAGGTGGCGCCTGGATACTGTAATCCTTCCTTAGTCAAACAAAAGATCATTTAGTTAACCTAGCAGTAAGGTAGCGGCAAACATCTCCGCCTGTAAGTTCCTAATCTATACATATAATAAAATCGTAGACTAGCCGTGTCTGTACATTTAATATTTTCAAGAAAAAAATTGTGTTTCGTGTTTCATTTATGATTCTAAACTCAAAACAATGATTTTTAGAATTTTTGTCTGTTTGTCGGTTTGTCTGTTTGTCTGTTTGTCGGGCGTTTGTACGCAGTCAACTTTGAAACGGCTTAACCGATTTAAATACGGTTTTCGATTATGTATTACGGCTAGCCCCCCGGAGGTTTTAGTGTTTATTTCATTCAAATCGGTTAACAAATAAAAAAGATATGAGGGTTCAAAGTGATCCATCGAAACATATCATCAATGCGCGTAGGTATATTAAATTTAATATTTTAAGTGTTATTTAAAGCACTTTTTATTGATAAATGTACCCTTATCTTGATCTCGAAAGTAGATTACGATCATGGCGGCTAATCACAACAAAGACTAACCAACATGCAGAAGATATTATTTGCGTCCATAAGCAAATATGTGTTAAATCCATGGAAACATCAACTCTTTTATTCTGAGAGTACACGACAGATTTCCAAAATGTCAATATTTTGCAAAAAAATTAAAATAGAATTATTAGAATTATATAAAACTGAACAGTGACAATGATGTTATATTTAATGTAGCATATACTTCGAACCTTTAAACCTTTTACGAGATATATTTTTACAAACGTTCGTTTCTTAATCTTAAAAATTGTCATACCACCTCTACTTCGAAAGTCCACAAAGTACAGAAATTTGTAGTCCACGCGGGCGAAGCCGCGGGCGGAAAGCTAGTACCAAATATGGCTTAAGATTTTTGCCATTTTGTCAAAGACGTTTTTAGTAATATATCATTACTTCCTTACTAATATTATAAATGTGAAAGTAACTCTGTCTGCATGTCTCTTTATCTCGTGTTCACACCTAAACAGAACTGATTTGGATAAGTTTCTACAGAGATTGCGCTGGGCACAACTAGTACCTGATATGATCCAGGGTCTTAGCCAGTTTGGAATCAGGAAATAGAAGAGAAGAAAAATAAATCATAAGTGGTAGAAAATCGAAGAATAGGACTGACCTACTTGGCCTAACTGGCCTGTTGTTTTGTTATTTTGGCAAAAGACATTTTAGGGATAAATCTAGAACTTCAAGTAGTAACATTTTTGTAGGATTGCCAGTTGTCGAGCGCAGGCACACTTCCAATCTGAACCACGTTCGTTACACGACTGACAGATTGACAGCTACCCCCTCTCCTATATGTTCAAGAGACAATGTAAATATCTATTTGATAAATACAAACACTACTATTTTGAAAGGCTTGTATTTCACAATCAAATTATGCGATTGTAAAGGATCAAAGAAAACAGGACATACTGTTGTTAAATCTTAGAGTGAGGAATCCATTGTCTCTAATTTCTCTAGTCAGGGTTCCAATTAACTAAGATTTTACTTCGTTAGAATTCCTATGTAATTGTTTTGCAAGGGGTAAAAGGCAACTCAGTACATATTGTACTAGCTGATCCGCGCGGCTACTCTCCTGCATAATATTATATACATAGCCTATAAAATATAGCCTATGTTACTCGTGGATAATGGAAATTACGAATGGTGAAAGAATTTTTAAATAGTTCAGTTTTTGAGCCTATTCATTACAACCATACATTTTCCTCTTTATAATATTAATGTAGATGTACTAATAATTTGCGACGTTTCCACTCCATGAATAAATGATTTCAAGGAACTTCGGGTTCACACGGCTATCAGATGATGCCATTAATAAACATACTGCTAAGTACCTTGTTGACTCATAAAACACAAAGGTGTCGGTATCTTGACATGTCTAGTTTATAAAATTTTATCAAACTCACTGTGCCCGTGGTTGCACCCGCGTAGATCTGTTTTCCCCGTTCCAGTGGGATTTGATCAAAATCCTCCTTAGCAGCTGCTTACGTCATTACATCTACCTGCATGCCAAATTTTAGCCTGATCCGTCTAACGGTTTGCTCTGTGCGTTGATAGATCACTATGTCAGTCAGTCAGTCAGTCAGTCAATTTTAAAAACAGCTTATTTTATAAGCTGCATTTCTGCTGCATAATATCAACTACGTCAAAAAAATGTATCCAAATTTTGAAAAGTTCTTTCACCGCGTTTTTTTATATGTTCTATCTAGATTACACCACATTTAAATGTTGTATTCGATGTTAAAAAAACACAATTTGATGCGTGGCAGCAATTCAATTTAAAAATAAATGCAACAGATGTTAATTATTTTAATTAAGGAATAATAGACAATTTTAAACTAATGTAAAACCACCTTTATTCCATTTTAATTGCGCCGGCGCCGTGTTACCCACACGGAACGATTCGACGAACGGTAATAGATCAAAACAAAACGTAAATTTAACTATCCACAGTAAGCGGTGTCTTCCATGTTCAAAATAACATAGAAAGACATATTTAAATGAACTTTGGAATTAAATGAAGCTAATATTTCAATTTAAGGTTAATTGTACTACTGATGTTCACTATATAAAGACCAAACACACACACACACACAATAGATTTTCCATGTGTGATGACGGGTTAGAATACGTGTGTCACCACCCTATTTTTACTCGTCGGGAATTCTGCTGCATCTGGTTTTTATTATAATTGATTACATTTTTCCCCTATCTTTGATTATAATTTTTGATATAAAAAAATCTACAATATAAACATAGTACCTAAAGAATTGAGTTTCGCTGTTAAAAACCTGTTCAAAACAGCAGTATGCATCTTACGAACGTTAATTTAAATTACGAAAACTAAAAAAACCTACAATAAAAATATAGTATGTAAAGAATTTAATGCCATTCTTAGAAAAAGACTTTAAAAAAACCTGGACAATACTGTATTATGCATCTTACGAACGTTAAATTAATTTCAAGTATTACGAAAACTAAAACAAAACCTACAATAAAAATATACTATGTAAAGAATTAAATGCCATTGCAATAAAAAACTTAAAAAAACCTGGTCAAAACCGCAGTATGCATCTTACGAACGTTAATTTAATATCAAGAATTACGTCTTTCTTAGACACGCATAATACAAAGTGCACTAATTAAAATGTTTTAATTAGCTCCGTGCTGACCGCGTGACATACTTAGAAATTTATTTTACTCATAAAACATATTGTTGCATTTCACGTAATTTTTTTACGAATTTTAATGTGATTTAATACGCGGAAACTTGCAATGTAAACTAGATTGATGTAATCAAATCTGTCTTTCCAATATGATCTTAATAAATTTAAGATTAATGTGAATAAGCATTACATAAGTTATCACTCTCCACCAGGTGAAACTATGATCAAATATTGAGTGCGGGGAGAAGCTAGTGCGTACTTTTTAAATTAATTTTTAAAAGAAGGAACTTACAACTGTGAAATAAAATGAAATGAAAATATATTTATTGCACACATCATGAGAAAAATAATAAAACAAATGATAAAAAAAAATAAAAAAACAATACACTACAAAACATAATGTTGAATATTATTATTCAACATTATGTAGAGATTGAACCCGTACCATCCAGCGTACTTCCACTGCGCCAATGGTGTCAATTAATGATTTTACGACGGATTTAAATGGGCTTTAATTACACTTTTAATCATTTAACACTTAACTACGTGATCTGTTTCGTGAAAAGGCATTTCCTGTCGTTAAATAAAATACAAGATAATTTTAACGCGATAAAAATAAATTTCTTAGTAGCTCTGAACGCAAATTTATACACCCTTTTTATTCTTCATAAAAATATATTACTTTTATTTGAAGAAAAGCACATTTTTTTACTTTCAATTCTACTTTATTGTCACTGTTATGTCCTATGGTTGTAGGTGAGCATTAAATAAAAGGTTCAAATATCAGTAAGTAGGCACACAGCTCGACGGGTACGTCTGCACGCCACAGATGACAGGTTTGAAGTGTCAGAAGTGACACTAGCGCCCCACTGGTCTGTGTGCTAATATTTATTATATATCATAAACACCACAAGCACTTTTTACAATAATTATTTATTTAAACACGATTGGTTTCGTACATCATCGTCAGGTAGTATTTATTTATTATTTGTATATTTCACTCTTTAGTGTACTATTCACTGAAAATTAATATGTTGTACATTGCCCAATGTACCTGGAAATCGGACATAAAAAATAATTATCGAGGTTTGGTTCACAATTTCCAGAATTTTTATTTTGTTCTCGGCTTGCTATAATTATTATCTAATATACGGTGACGGTAGCATGCTCTAAAAAAATCTACAAATAGATCACCCAACCAATATTTCATTTCAACATTCATAAACACAACATAAAAACACTAAACATTACCGTCCATTAGAAAATTTCAATGTTCACATTAAATCATTAATATTTTTACCACACCCTGTATCATACTTCATCTAAAGTATGCATTAATTTAAATGTTTAAACTGGGGGTACGTCACTCGGCACGTAGTTAAACATACCGACAAAAATTCCTTCTATAATTAGCATTTTTATAAACCAGCGTACACATTTGAGTTTAAATTTAGAATTTCATGTTTATAGGAATCTTTCTTTCAGTCACTGTTATTTACTTATTTAATAATTGATTATTAAGTTTGCTGTTCCTATCCTGTGCTCAAAGGTCGTCTGGTAGAGATTACTTTAGGCAATAAGGCTGCCTTTTGTACTTTTTCTCCTTTTTCCTATGTTTATTGTTCCTTTGATGTACATTATAAGATAAAATAAAATAAATAAAGAAATAGAAAAAATATATAAATTAATTTAGTTGAGATATATAATAATATTTTAATATTTATTATGCGCAATATGATTCCACTCTATGAAGCAGTAAGCCCAAAATTATTTCTTTGTTGGTTTTTGCTGAATACAAGATGTTTTCATTTTAATTATCACTTAATTATAAGGATATTTAACGAATTTTTAAAGAAAGGATTGCTTTAAAATATTTTAAAATCAAGTGTACACAACCCCTTATAAGTGCCACCGACCGAGGCAAATCATTTTCAGTTTACATCACTTCAAAGCACTCACATCAAACGGTAATGACTTACCATATTGTATCTCCATTCTTTCTTTATTTTCCTTTAATTTTGTCGCAATCTGTATCTTTTTGTAGACGTGTATACCTCCCCTAACATTTGACGTGATGTTTGGAAATAGACTTTTTTTAGAATATCAGAATGTTTAAAAGTATTTAAAGATGTATACGTATTTATAACCAACTGATCCGCGCGGCTTCGCTCCTGTAGCATAATGTGCCTATACAATATAATTATAGTCTATGTTATTCGTCGTCAATTTAGCTTTTGATTGGTGAAAGAAATTTTAAAATAGGTCTAGTAGTTTCTCTGCCTATTCATTACAAAGAAAAAAACTAAGTTTTCGTCTTTATAATATTAATGTATGCAAAGTTTTGATGAGATTCCTATTTTTTTTTGGAAAAAAATTCTTTGGTTTTAAAATAGAATTTGTCAAATGTTTTAAGTGTGAAACGGCAATAGATGCTTGTAACAAGAATGTTCAAACGTAAATACGTTTATAGATTCCAAAGTGATTATTTCTTTCAACATGTATTATTTCTATAATTGATTAATGTATAATTTTGAGTGTTGTGATGTTTGGAGTTTTAATTTTAATTTTTATGTAATTTAAAAATATTTACTTTATAATGTTAAGGATATTAATGTGATCATTACTTTTAACCTTGAAGCAATTTCTAATGTTAAATTACAATTTGTAGTATCCGCTACGAATTTCGTTTTGTATGTATTGATTTTATAGTATCATTGTGCCAAATTTTAGAAAAATAAGTAATCGAAAAATTCCGATAAGTAATCTAAAATCCTACAAAAAGATCGCAAAAACATATCTCAATTTTTACGTTCGTCTGACAAGAATTCTCTGTGTTTTCACATTTTAATTAGGAAAAATTCATTAATAACAAACCTATTTTCATCCTTATCCTCATAAATTTTCTATGTAATTAAAAAAACATTGTAGTAAATTTGATATATTATTTTTTTAAAGAAAACCACGTGGGCGTTTGCGGACGAAATCATATTTGAGTTAATAAAATTACGATAAATATTAATTCCACAAAATAAACAGAACAAACAAATTCTTATCTACAAATTAATTTCGAACAATGTCTTAATTAAAAAGTCTTCCTAAAGAAATTAAAATAATGGCCTTTATGATTAAATAATTTATGCTACCCTCATGATCTTATCAATTTTCCCTAACAAGCATTGTGCGACCCCAAGTTAAACATAATTTTATGTTCCTTTGTAAAACTAATTATTTTGATTGTGAATTATTTAGGTAAGAAACAAATGGTTCATTTAGTGTTTATCTTGTTGTTTCTTATTGAGAACATAATTGGGTAGTGTCTAAATAAATAAGGAATAAGGCATGATTTACACTAATTTTATAAAGAGGAAAACTTTGTTTGTTTGGTTGTAATGAATAGGCTCAGAAATTATTTTTCCATTCCAAAGCTAACTTATCTACGAGTGAGATAGGCTTTATTTTATAGGCTATATACATAACATTATGCTACGGGAGCGAAGCCACGTGGGTTAGCTGGTAGTCCATAATTTCGGCCACGACGGCTAGTCTCTGTAGAGACCAGCCAATTGTGCGGGAGATATTATAGTACACAAGTGTGTGTACTACCATAGGTGAATTCTCTACTCTCATGATCTACTGGGACGGCAGACTGATAAGACCGGATAGACCAGGATGGAGAGATCAGGCGGGACCGAGGACTGAGGTTATAACAACGTTGCTAACTTCCTGAATTAGGGCCGAAATGTGTGGGTTCGATTCCCACAAGTAGAAATTTAAGAAAAGCAAGTCATTTGGGCATTACACTTAATAATTATGTAGAAAATCCTGCCGCAAGAACTATAATCTCACTTAATAAAAAAATAATAAAATAAATATTCCTGGACATTGAACACAACGCCATCTAGTCCCTAATTAAGCAAAGCTTGTATTATGGAACCTTAATAACTGAAAGACATACTTTAACATATTTTTTTTAAATACATACATATTATGGATAAGATTAATACCCAAAAACTAGAACATTACAATGTTCATAACAACATAATTTTCTTTTCGTAGGGATCGAACCCACACCCTCCGGCGCCCTAGACCATTGCTATATCCACTGCGCCGATCAGGTCGTCAAACTTATATCTTAATTAATTAATAAAGCTTAATTAATAACGCATCCAAGTATATTTAATTACCAAAACCAGCACTAATTGGATCCGATTATTTTCAAGGCAAGGGAAACGATACATCCGGAGGGACTTTTTATTATTAGCTCGACGGATGTGACACATGACCAAAATATCGTGACCCGAGTTGGGGTTAGGTTAGCAAATAATGGAGGTGTCTTGTTCAGTGGTCATTGTATTAGTTGTAGAGGTATAATTGAGTGTAATTCAACAATTTATGAAAAGGCGTGATGCGTCAGTGCTGACACATGCTAAGTCACATTGTAATTTGCGAATCCTCGGAAATTTGAGGATCGTATTACAACATCGTAGATTTCCGTTCTATTTTTCCTTCTTTTTCGCATTTTTTAATCAAATATCGGATTTGGCTATGGCAATGCTTCTAAGAATGATCGCACTATATCAGTGGACCTAAAAATATGTTCTTTATTTAGAACGTCTATGGCAATCCCATGCCAGAAATAAATAGGTTTATGGTTATAATTCTCTAACTCTCTTTATTTACTAAATACGTAACCCGAAGATATTGGTAATTTTATATTTGTTGACATAATAATATTACTCTTGGTGGACGCCCTTATGCCCCACTTATATACCCTTGGCCCTATTATAAAATATTCTGTAATCCCTATAATCTTCTTTACTAACAGAATTCTCACAAGAGCTATTCAAAATTTCATTTTAGATCAATCTTTTCACTTTGGAACCCACTTTCCCCGCACTTTGTAAATTTAACTATGTATATTTTATTTCATTCTCCACAATTTCATAAGCTGATGTGGGTGGCCTTTATAAGATGATGAGTAATAGAAAAATTAAGACGAAAATAGATCAGATTAGTCACTTCTATTTAAATAAACTCTTATTACGTAGATTAAAGACCTGCGGTGTTTATACAAGATTTAAATCAAAGTGCTTAATAAATCTAAAATGCGAATTGAATTTTGTTTACATTGAAGAATATTATTTTCAGGTTTTAGTTCCGGTCAGTGAGGGGAAGAATTTTGGAGAGCGCCCAACTATTATGACAATTCTAGTTCATTGAAATTTTCAAAGGACAAGTGACAGTTGAAGAAATGAGACACGTTAATAGAAAACTAGATTAGATACTGAATTAGGTTGTCAAAAAAGGAGTTTCCTGAATTCTTCTGTCATGATGTAAAATTGAAAATAGGAGACGTGCAAAATTGAACTGATATTAAACATCGGAAGCGCCTTTTTTGCAAAAATATAAAACTTATGGATGAAGCAGAAAATGATAAAAATGAAGCATGTGTGGGTGATCCGAAAAGTTGTGTTGTGTATGTAATAGTGAGAAATGGCGACTTTAAGTGTGATAGTGTTAGTGTTGGCGCTGTTTGTGAGGACAAGCTTGGAGATTGTGGAATCAAGTGAGTATTATACATTTTTTATGAATAATAAATAATAAATATTCTAGGACATTTAACAATACGCCATATAGTCCCAAACTGAGTAAAGCTTATATGAAGTAAAGTATGAAGATCTAATTATATTGCTACACGTATTACTATTCCTTCTAGAATATAGATAATTGTATCTATGAACCTTTAAAACCAGGATTTTTAAGAATTTTTGACATCTACCCTCATGCAAATTATGAAAATTAATCAAACGTATAACTTATTGGAACCATATTTTTCATGGTATTTTTGCAGTCATCAAGGAACTAAAATAATTCCCGGTAATACACATTAAATGCACGGATCACAGGGTTACATAAATCAAATACTTAGTCGAGAAAGAGAAGTCATATTAAAGACCTAATTCTTAAAGGGTTTTGTGAAAGTGGCATTAGAATATCAAAATTACAGACCCCGAACCTTAGTTGTATGCACGGTATTGAATTTTCTGTATCCATTCCACCAGGCAATGTCGCATTCGGCCTTTCTCTATCTGGCGTTTCGCCAAATTGAAATGATGTTTTGGTGCACGCTGACTCCATATTACATTACTTGTCAATAAAAAATAACTGAATGTTGGAGTTATGGCTTGAAGAATTCAGGGGGATTAAGACTTATTAGTATTCGCAGATTAAAACATTTTTGACGGTATCTATGATATCTGCCATTTTAGGTCGCTATTAATATAATAATAAAAAGAATCATATCATGTTCTTATATCTTCATATTCTGTTTTATTGTCGTATTAGAATGGAAATGCCATTACTGTTTGTTCTATAATTCTAGCTATCAATATATAAAAAATCAAAACGTTTATTTTTCAAATTCGCTTTTTATAAGCTTTTTTGTAATTTACCAGCAATTTGGGAGGTAATGTCTATTGAGAAAGAGTGGTAATTTACTCGAGCTGTTCCTCTTTTCAAAAAGATTGAGGTAAGATAAGGTGCAAAGGATAAGCCTGATGTTAAGTGACCGGCCGCAGCCCATGAACATCTACAACATCAAAGTGTCGCAGATTCCCTGCTGCTTCTAGAAATAGGATCAGGATTGAAGAGAAATGGAATGGGAATACTGGCTTCCAGGCACCCGCTCACTGTACGAAACATAATGCAATACCTTTTCACATCGATCTGCTTCTTGTTAAAATTAGTGTCAACATCTACATCAAAGTATTCATAAGTATTATTCTTCTATCCTAGAAATAAAATTCGTAATCAAAATAGCAGTATCGTTACATAATAAAATTACAATTAAGTTCACAGATTTCGTTCTTCCCGGCTTTGTATCTCAGTTTACGAGCAATATATCGAGTGCGGCTAAAGAGCTTATGTTAAATAGTAATAGCAAATATCCGGAATCCGCCGTATTTTATCTTTGGATGCTGTTCAGTTATATCGTGGTCATTATAGTGTTTTATAGACTCTGAGCTTTGCATTGAGTTTGCAATAGTATAATCTTATTTATATCGGATTTCGAAAATATTTTGTTTTGTTGGATTTTTCGTCATGTCTCGGTAATCTAAGTGTTTTACAGACTAAGTTTAGAGTATTGAAATTAAAGTAATACAGTATAGTGTCTTTCAATAAGGAGGTTTTGTCGATAGATATAATTTTGTTTTCAATACTGTCAAAGTATTAATACTCCAGGCAAGTTAACTTACCTTCAATAGAATAAACTATTTTTTCTTAATGTCTCTTCATAGATCTTTCTTCATATTACTAACAGTACACCACCATTTATCGTTTAAAAGATTACGTCCAGTAGTATGCACTTAACATTAAGTGACTTGCAAATGTTCACCTAAAACAATTTAGTACCGTCAGATGAATCAGAATCATTCATACATTCAACATATACCGAAGTATTTTAACAAGGAAGTAGGAAAGGACGGAAGCCGGAATATCTTGGTCATTAAATTATTTTATAGATTCCAAACATTGAGTTTGTTAATTGTGGAATTAACTTATTTTAATGACACGAGCATATGGTGTTTCTCAATTAGGAGTGTTAAACTGGTAGATTTATTATAACTGGATTATTTTTTTAATACTTTGATATAAATTGGACTGAGTACGCAATGGGTAAGTTATTTTACATTGAAATGGAGGTACTAAAATACTTGTTTTGTGCACTGTCTGCTCTGTTTCTTGCTTTATTGTCTTGCCATTCATCCTTCTTCATGATTCATATATCCTTTATATAGGGTGAACTTAAAATAGCAGTTACTAGTGGCTCGCCCCGAGCTAGACCTCATTGTAATGTATAAATCAAGACATTTCATTTGATATCATTCTCTACTATGTTTATATAAAAATCACGTATTTCACTACCACTATCTTCGTAACAAACATGAGTAAAATCAGTGGGGGCACTGATTTCGCCCTTTTTTGCACTCACGACTTTTGTTTATCTACTCATTTTTGTACTCGACTCTGAAACCTCGCTCTGCTCGGTCAAAAAGCTGTTTTACTGTCTGAATTTTGACTTCTGCCTTTTTTCGTTTTGTTTATTAGTTATAAGAAATGCTTCTTCATACTTAAAATCGAGGAGAAATCATTTTCCGCCATTTAATCTTCAATAGTTTATAGGCTGCCTGATGTTGTTGATGTTGCCTGCCTATACGAAACTTTTGGCCTATAAACTATTTGGTACTACCAGAGTAGGAATAACATTGATCACATATCAATATATACTATTTTAAGTGAGGCCTAGAAACAGCAAGATAAATGCGTGCCATTTACATCTAACGATCCAGGTCTTGTAATGTTTCTGACACCTGTTGTGGAATTGATGTATAATTAGAATGATTTATGCTAAGATGTAATTGGTCTAAGTCTGTTCTAGTTTTTTTTGATTGAATTTTAAATTTCAGACGAATTTCATTTTCTCTTCTGACGCAGCTTTTCTCTACTTTTGTGGTTATCTGGTAAAGATAGCTTACTAGCTATAAGGCCGCCTTTTGTAATTTTCTTATCTGCTGCTACGTTTGTTGTTATTTTTCTTTTATTAGTACAGTAAACTTTTATTTTTATTATTCTTAATTAAGCTAAGCGTCCACGTGTTGGTACACATCGAACATAACGCATTTATGTACATGTGCAATAGAAAATGCGATCTGTAGCATTTTCTATACAAAAAATAAATACGACGTATACTATACAACGTTGTGAACGTTTATCTTTAACTAAACCGAAACTGAATATCCGCAATAAGAAAGGTCTCTTGACTTAGTGAATGAACTGGCATTCTAGTTAGAGTGGTTTAAGGAAAATTTACAATAGGATTAATGGCGACAAACAACGCAATTAATATAAGAGGATTGGAAAGATAATTCCTCTAGTGCACGAAGTCAAATATTGTGTGCATTTAAAATGCTACTACTTCCACGCTACAAGAGAGAGCAGAAATTTATTAAGCTCAAGCTTTGCCCAATGCACACTAAAGCTATGCTTGACGCTATTGTCGTTCTTGATTATGGGTATATAGAAATAATTATAAATTAAATTACGTATGGCGACGGGTTAGAATACGTGTGTCGCCACCCCATTTCTACCCATGGGTGTCGTTAGAGGCGACGGAGGGTAACTCTACTGCATAATTTTTTCAGCAATAAAAGAGTGGGAGTTAAGGATTGCACATTTCAGCCAAGCTCGCACCGGTGTAATTATCCCCTCCCCTTCCCTCAAGCCGGCAAGGCATCTGCGACACTTCATGTTGTAGATGTTCATGGGCTGCGCTCAGTCACTTAAAATTAGGTGAAGCGCATGCCCAGCTTGCCCCATGTAACATAATAAAAATACATGCGAAATATATCATTGAAATTAGCTAGTATTGAACGTCAAAAATTGAAAAGAAATAACCACAGCGGAATCGATACTTTTTGCCTCGACGATTCAGGGTCCTATATTCCCCGTACCGTTAAAAACTTCACTTCCATTTTCGCATCGTTGGTATTAAACTGCACAGTTTTATTTTAAAGGTAGTTTCAGTTTCAAGTGAATAGTGGTTTCAGCCAGAATTGAATTTAGATCCGGATTGAATCCTTAATTCTGTAACTTGCAACAAAACCGATTTGTATCGATTCGTTCGTGTACCACTGAATCTAAATAACTTTTTTGTTTTATTGGCATGCTAGCTCCACCCCCCGGTGTCGCTCTTGTGATCTTTTTGTTCCACGGAAATTTTGTGTGTGGATCACATATAAAACAGAAAGGAAATATCGACCTTAATGTATGTTATTAAATAATAATATAATATAAACTCAGTCGTTAATTCAAGATCAAGTGTGGAATCATGTTGGAAAGTGATTAAGTTCGTAATAATACAGGTAGTATAAATAAAAACGCTTTTATTACCACCTATACTTTTAGTAAAGGATTTTGAAAAGTTAGTGAGGAATTTCACTTCCTTACTTTCTGTTTTCTTACTGAAAATCTGACTAAAGACAGTTTTTGAGTTCCAAGAATTCGTTGCCGTTCTCTCAAGATTCTAGTGAAACGCGGAGTTTACATAATATTATCATACATTCGTTAAAACTTTTGGGTAATGAGTTTATAATGTTTTATACACGTGCAGAGATATTTTAATACCAATATTTAAAAACAATACTTGTGTAAGTGTAGTAGTTACACAAAGTAGGACATTTCTCTATATGCTCCAAATGACAAGTCTCAATTCAAAAACAGTGGTTTCCTTTAAACTCCAAGAATTAAACCACCACTCAAGTATCTCTGAACAGGTTTATAAGGTCCTCAGCGTTATGAGAATCCACAATATTGTTGGTGAACACTAGTATCGAACTATAGTCTTTGATTTCAGGAATCTTATTTTAAATTTAAATAAAAAAAATACCAAAGATGTCATTGAAAATATTTATTCACTTCAAAGACCAATTTTACCATTTTGTGTGGCATATTGTTAAAATATCCACCACAGCTTCTCTGATAATCCCATGAACAATCTGGCAACAGAACTAGTTTTCAATCCATTGAGGATTAAGTGGATCGGTGATTGTTACAGAAATATCGCGTGATAATTATATCGAGCAGGTGTCAGCGAAACATGACCTAGGTCGTTAGCATCTCTGAAATGGCTACATGAGTGAGACTTTCGAGTTTAAAGAAATAGAGCGCACGCAATTTGCCGGTAGTAAGCGTCGGCAGATAGTCTGTGTGCCATTCTGTTAGGTCATGTATTATTAGCCCTTACCGCCTCCAAATTTCTTTTAGTTATTTTTTATGATTGTCACCTCATAATAACTTTTTTTAAATTTTAAACAAAAACTGGTATGAAAGCTTTATAGTTTGTAATTGCTTGTTGCTTTTTTGTCAGCTTATGTAAATATTACGATCAGTTCAGAAAACCATAAATATATTTACTTAAAATGTTTTTTGTTGTCAATTTTATATATATCTATATTATATTTTTTTCTTGTGTGTCCCACTAGATGCATTTTCTCTCTTTTTACTATATTTCTTTCTTTATTTTAAAATAATTACTTTTATCATTTCCATCATCATTTTTATTTTTGAATATTTTTCTTGATTTGATTTTTCTTTCTTTCGAGTAATTACGTTCGAATTGAACTTTGGGTCGGTTCATACCCATGCCTACAGTTCATACTTACATACTGCCGCTCTATTCCTGCTTATAGTCTATGTTGTCACTTCACTATTTATGGACTTGGCAACTTCATTTTATGATCATGTTTTCTTGATACGATGTAAATATTTGAATGAAAGAAAATAAATTTATTGCAAACATTACATCTATCGCGAAATAAATCTTTATTTATTTTGTGAATGTGAATCCCACAACTTTAACTATTTTATACAAACAAATAACCAAGCTTAAATCCTACTTTAATAACTATTTACTTACTGTTATAATATCAATCTTAAATTATATTAATATGTATTTAGTGAAATAGAATTAATATGTAATTTATTTATTTCTCATAGATAAAACGTAAACACTACACTGAAAATTGGAAGGCAAACAGACCTGCAATACAAGTTTTTACGTAGTGTAGGTCAAGGTGATCACATTAGTCTTCCAAGTGTTCCAAGTTATAAATCTAGCACATATATATATTGGAAATCATGTAAATGATGTTATTTATTAACCAATAAAAATTACTTATTCATTCCTTCCTTCTTTCCTATCCTACTAATATTATAGATGTGAAATCTGCATGTTTAGTCGTCAATTACGTTTCAACTACTTGATGGACTTTTTATCAAAATTTGACGCGAAGCCGCGGGTAAAACCTAGTTGCATACACAATAGGTATAATTGTTTAACGATAAGTGAGCCATCGTATAATTTTAAATATACTGTCGGCCTATACCGAATAAACAAGTAGTGAGTATAAACCGTGTGAACTATTTAAAAATACCATAGGTAAATTATCAATTGAAAAATAAAAAGGTCAAATGACCTACTTTCCAAAAAACATAAATAAGAACCACCATTTTCGGCAATAGTTGGCTCAACGTTCCTGAACCATAGCTTTGATAAAAAATCGCCGCGAAACAGCGAAATTGTCGAGACATGTGCCGTCTTCTAAAACTGTCGCCTGCTGGCCCGTTGCCAGCGTCGTATCTATTTACTCTACCTTCCTGCTTCATTTGATTTTAACTGGCTTCAAGCACATCTGAATTTATCGTGTATTGAGCCTTTTTAACCTCGACTACTTTAGTCGACTTATAAGTTACCGTTAAGTTTGTCTGTGGCACCATAGCTTCACACTTGGTTTGTTATGAAGCATATTTTCCAACATCTCGGCAACATGTTTTTTGCCATTAAGCTAGTTAAAAAACATCCAGAATTGATGCTGTCTTTGCTTAATTGCTTCGGCGCAAATTATACAAAGATACACTCCCACATGCGTTATACTCAAGACCTTTGCAATCTCTTTCGTTTTAAGACTTTATTTCAACTCATCACTTCAGTAATATTTCTAGTATTACAAGTTAACCAATATAATCTCATTTTACGTCAGATGCCTGGCATGACATTTGTTCATCCAACGATAGCTAAGATATAGTCTAACTTATTGCATGTATATTTGTCTACGAATTTCTCCAAAACTATGAGTCACCGCGAGATGATCCTTAATTAAAACTAGGCGAGCTATGTAAGCTTGTGAGGGTACAAAAACAATATCAAGGTCGAGAGGAAAAATGTTTTCAGATATTGGGTTCTGATTATTATCTTCTTTTGTTTTACTATTAAAAATCCAGGCTTACCAATAAGCGTATTTTACTGCACTTCGCTATCCTACCATTTGTTTTTTCTCCCAAAAAGACTAAGGAACTACTGAATCCATTGCCAAAACTGCATACTAATCCCTACAAATATATAGATGCAGTTACAACTTACTAGCTAATTGTGTTTTTTTATTACTGGCGCTTATTTTATCTGATCCCTGGCGAGCGGCCAAGATATGCCGATCCAAAAATATCGAGTGTCACTGCAATTCTGTATTCAGGACAGTTTTTCATGGGGGAGGGCGATATATTTAGACTAGTTCAGTTTGTTTGGTGACACGGTTCGGTTTGGATAAAGGTTCAAAATGTTTACGCATTTGAATATTGATATGTGGTATTAGATGTACTCAATTATGATAGTAGCTTTGGTGTTTGGATGCTTTATATTATTTACTAGTTGATCCACACGGCTTACTCCCGTAGATATAGTCTATGTTACTCTTGGATAATGTAGCTTTCGAATAGGGGAATAATTTTTAAAATCGGTCCAGTAGATTTTGAGCTTATTCATTACAAAAAAAAACAAACAAAGTTTTCCTCTTATATAACTATATAGTCTTTACTTTATGTACCGTTTAGTCTCTCATTGTTCTTATGTATGTAATATGTAGTATATTATAATTTGTTGTCATTATTTTCTTTGCGATTCGATTTGTTTGCCTTAGAGTCACTATTAAATAATCTTTTAATAGATCTTTGAAAGAAAACGTCGATCACTAATGTCTTGAGTGAAAATCAAATAAACAATACAATCCTCTGTCACGTAGACCTATATAAATTCTTTACGATAAAAAAACTTGCGAATAACAAGGCCTCTCATAGATACCCAACGAATAGCCACGTACCAAAAATCGGAATGACGATTCCAGTAATGTATCAATATTTCAAAGGCTTCCATTTCCCATCGAGACATAAGCCGCAGCGGAACAACATATTTGTGGAAAAAGCTAATATCGCCTCTCGTTATTGTAGGATGGACGCAGCATACATAAAACATAGCCTTTTGCCGCATAACGCCACCTATGATCTAATAACGTGGTGCGTAGAGAGGGGCGTGTTTCCACTGACACACGACACGATTTTGGAAATAGACTTCGAATATCTTTGGATAATATCACCTCTGTTTAGTGTTGGATGAACGTCGCTTAAAGCATTGCCTTTACCTGCATAATGCCACTTATTACCTGATAACGTGATGCGTAGAGATAGAAATCCACTGACACACGTCACGGTTCAGGAAATATACTACAAATTTTTTGGCTAATATTGTTTTTGGTTGTTGTTAGATGGACGCCATATAAAACATAGTTACTCTTTTTGTCGCATAGCACCACCAATGATCTAATAACGTAGTACGTAGAAAGTGGCGTGATGCTTCTGACATACCTTCGTACGATTTGGGAAATATTTTTCGAATATTTGAGGAAATGGAACCTTTGCCTTTGACAGGTCTTGTAAAGGTTTTGTGTTAGATATTTAAGATCAGTTCGGGAGATTTGAGTTCAGCTTTTTAGATGTGAGCTCAACTTGGGAACACCTTCTTATTTTTCAGTTGCACTAGTCACTTACATGTCGTGAGTTTCAAGCGATATGCATGTTTTGCTCGCTTTAACAAAAATCTCGCTCCTCCTTCGACAATGGAAATGCACCCCTCTTAACTCAATTCCTATCTCCTTTGTATGTAACACGTTCTAGCGGCTGTGCAAGACACTACATCGAAACTTCATTCCACTTTAATATTGAAACAATTTGATCCTAACTCTCGATAGTTGTTTTTAAACTTTATTAGATTTCTAGACGCCTTGAAAAAAGCTTTTTACTCGTTAGTCTAGTCCCTAGCTAAAAATAGATACGAATAACTTCTAGAATATAAATGAATAGCCATTGCCCACGCTTTCGCTTGATTTTTTCCGATTTGTTTGATGTTTATTGCCAAATAACATAATGTTTATAGATTGAAGCTTGGGCGTCGGCCTTATGTATTATGTGTATGTATTATAAAAGAGGCATCAGACAAGTTTAAGCTTGCCTCAAACAATGGTAGCTCTCCGAATATATAAGTTACTGTAAAGTTTGATCCAGGTCCGAAGCTTTTGTGTGAAAGAGCAACAAACATACGTTCTACCATCCTAAGTTAAGGCATTTATAATATGGGAAGAATATTGAATTTTTCTAATTACATGATATTTAAGTAACTTGAACATAAAATGAAAAATAATGCTTGTGTTTGTCTATCTGTCTGTGTTCTTCTGAACCAAGATAATAAGTATTGTGTAGGAATATGATCCAGCTTATAAACGAGATATTTTTCAAAGCAGGAACGTTATAATGCTTTGATTTAAATCCTCTACCGTGCACGTTTGTACTGAACAATCTCAAGTACATCCCAATTTGTTCAACTGCAGGGTAATCTCGTTAACAAAGGAGCTGTTCCGTCTTACCCGCATATGCGCATGTGTTGAGTTGTTTACCAAAATAATGGATTACTTGTGACAATTTTTTTACGAGGGGAATTGCCTTCACATACCCGTTTGGGGAAACAACCAGGCTATAACTTGTACCGACTAAATCCATCGATGTTCCTTCACACACTTTGGGGGGTTGATAGGCACGCCGTAGCATTCTTCCTGCCTCTCTGTTTATGGTTACTTGTGACCTGGCTTATATATAAATATTGGCTTATATCATGACACATATCATCAGATCAACGTTTAGAAATATCGTCATGAGTTTCCCCAAAACGATAACCGATCAAAACAGAATCTAGCCAACTATGGAACTGTTACAAGTATGTGTAAATAAAGACGCACTCCTACTATTTCAACAAAAATATGACACAACCAGAAAATAAATTGGCACTGGGTTAAAGATTTTACGTACTACACTGATTAAGTTATAAAGACAATTTCATATGTTACTTCTCCTATGCCCGAGGTTGCCTGGAAGAAATCGCTCCTGAACGATATGGCCGCCTCTTTGTACAAATTAAAATTAAAGTTTTAAAATAAATAATAAATAATAAGTTCTAAGATCGTAACTAAGATAAAAGGGTGAAATATGCAGTTTTCATACGAATATAGCCGAGTGTGGTATCAAAAGAAAGGTCTACATACATTACAACGCGAGGTCTAGCTCGAGGCGATCCACTAGTAATAGTACGATACCTGTATGTAGTTAAAACATTATGCTATATTTTGATTAAGCCCCACCGTGCTTGTTTGTACTACGAACAATCTCGAGTACATCTCAATTTGTTTAACTGCAGTGTAATCTCGTTAACAAAGGAGCTTTGTTCCGTCTCGCCCGCATATGCGCATGTCTTGATTTTTTTACCAAAATAATGGCTTATAACTTGTCACCTATGCGTACCTGCTCTTAACGTATGGCCAATCAATCGTACGACCCGAGTGACGCAGTGGATACAGCAATGGTTTATTGCGTCGCAGGGTGTGGATTCGACACCCACGTGTAGAAAATAATGTGATGAACATTGTAGTTTTTTACTGTCTGGGCGTTAATTTATCCATAGTATGTATGTGTTTACTAAAAAAGTATGTTTATGTTAGGCTTTGCTTAGTTTATCGTAAAATAGTTATAAGTTCAAAACGATTTTTAAACTCATGTATATTAAACATGTAGACAACACTTAACGATACAGAAAAGATTCTCTACTAAAACAGAGGAAGCTTTGTATGTTTGAATATTAACAATACATTTAAAATTACTGGACCGATTTCGATACGTTTGCATGTTATGATTGATGTCTGAATCACGCAAAATAGCTAAGTAGATTTAAAAAAGCAATAAAATTGAATATTCTTATTAGTTTTACTATTTATTGGTAAAATAATACAAAATGATTATTTTTTTAAACAAACTGGTTCGATCTCTGGCTCGGTGAATCAATGTTTCAAAAATCCAATAATGCAGTATTTATATTTGTTAAAATTGAGCTCGAGACTCCTTTTACCATTTCGATATTCCTCATAGTTTTAAATTTGACCATTTCAAAAATGTACACTGTATATGTTACCCTATTATGTTAGGTAATGGGTGAAAGCCTTTTAATGGTGTCAAAACTCAATACATATTAACTAGCGCATTGGAGATATTGTGCACAAGTTTTGCGCGAGTACAGGTGCACTCATTGTTATTTTACGCTCAGCAATAACAATCTCAATAGAGACTAGGTATTATAATGCACATATGTGCGGAAAAACACAGGTGCACTCTCCATTTCCCTCCTTACATTTTATGATATGAAAATTTGACACAACGAATTGGTTGTACGATTTTTGACGTTTGCAGAAAATACTCAGGGCTCACCTCAATTTTGCAAGAAATAAACTTCTCGCAGTAAAATTGCAACTGTATTCTTTTAAATATTACACAGATCAATTTTGTTATCCTTGAAAGACCTATCCCGAAGCATGGAAGGAAAATATGGACGTTCATCAAAGGAGATTCGGGACGCTGTCTTTGTTGCAGCTTAAATAAATGTTCCTGGACATTTAACACAGCGCCATCTATTCCCAAACTAAGCAAAACTTGTACTATAGAGACAAGATAACAGACATAGAAATGAACACCTAGACAAATTACAATGTTCACCACATAATATTTTTCTACTCGTGGGGATCGAATCCACACCCTCCGATGCAATAGACAATTGCCAAGTCCACTTCGCAAATCGGGTCGTCAAAAAGTTTCGTACAAAAACTATGCATTTTTAAACTGTGTTAGGATCAAAGATTGAATATTATATTTAGCAAATATTGCAATCTTCCAGCCAATTAACCCAGTGATTAAAAGTTATCTACGATTTGATAAGTCATTCCTACATTAATTACTCTAATTGGCACTGTAGGGCCGAAAAACTTCCCCGAAACTGATCACAATCTAGTGGACTAATTGGAGTAAATTATGATTGATTTAAGTCATCATTTACGGCCGTTTTCAATATTATCTATTCCATGTTTTGCTTACTAAAGTCAGACAAATCTATCTATTTGCACGTACTTTGATTTCAATATGCTGTCGACGGATAGCCTTTGCTATGACTTTTGTCAATCTTACATCATATAATCTGACATAACATCCATCCATAATCATTGATACATTATTGAAAATGGCCGTTAGAATTGATCGCATAGTTAATTATAGCTTCAACAACAATTTTACTAGTTTGTGCCCATTTTGTGACTGCAAAAATGTATCTATATAAAATGCAGGTTATGGAATACCATTGTAAAAGAGCGAACATTCAAAAACAAATTAGAAATTGGAAACTGAAAGAATTCGTATATCTGTTGATTTTTTACTGTTGTGAATTTCACCCGCGCTTCTCTTGTGACCAAAAAAGTTAACAATACTTTTCTATACTCTCTACTACGAGGTAAAAATAACAAACAAACAACAACATATAGATCCTTATCATTGGCACCGATATGTGGCCACCAAAATAATTAAAAGTATTTTCACAATGACATTAATTTAGAACTATTTTTATAATTTAATACAGGTTATGAAATACCATTGCAGGACATACAATATTCACAAACAGATTCAAAAATCTTAACTTCAGTTTAGTCGTTGAATTTCAACCATGATTCTCTTGTGATCGATTTTAGAGAAGAAAAATAGATACTATTAACTGGTAAAGAATTACAAACCAGCATCGACATATACAAGGTAGCCTTAAAATTTTTAGTGATCTCTGTCTGGCAACGTAGAGAGTGGACACTTAATTATTTATTACCGGTATTATAATTTATTACCGGTATTATAATTTTCACATGAAATAAATTTACACAGAAATTGATTTCGTACTTTTCAATATTTCGGTTTATTAATATTAAAATTTCTTACATATTACATGAGCGTTCCAGATCGAAGGTTTTGGAGCGATTTACATTCTATAAACGGTTGCAATTAATATTTATTTTATGATAATTAACAATATGTAGGTTGAAAAATGTTGGTATTGTAATAAAAATAATTAACCCGCTTTCGCTAAAGGCTCTCGAGATTTGTCCATTGTGGAGTACTAGCTACGCCCCAGGGTTTTACCCAAGTTATTTCTCATCCCGTGGGAATTCTGAGAAAAAGTAGCCTATTACTTAATCCCACTATTAGCCTACCTGTATACAAAATTTTATGAAAATCTATTCAGCCGTTGCGGTGTAATTGACATACAAACATCCAAACTTTCACATTTATAATAATAGTAGGAAGGATATGGGAACTCTGATGCTGTATAATATTTTTTGACCGAATCGTTGGTTCAGTGATAATACCCTAAGGCCCTAAAGGTTAGAGACTTGAAATGATTTCTTTTTTATCTTTTGTTTTTTTTTAATATAAATTTTATAACTTTTCTCCCAAATATTAATTGAAAATTTATGTTAATATTTATATTACAAACTTTAAAATAATACTATGTGCAAAATAATTATAAACTTATTAAAATTAAGTAAGAAAATTCAAAACTTTAATTTGTAAAATGTTGAAAATAAAATACATACAATTTAAATAAAATAAATGTCGAGTTTTCAAGTCTTTTAATAACGCTTACAAACACTTTCATACTAATCTAAGGATAAAAACAGCTTATTATACTATGTACCCTGTCTACACTCTGTAACTCGAAGCGTGGATCAAGTTCGCTAAGTAAAATCTGAATCATCACTATACAACAACTTCGAGTTTCAACTCTATTGCGTTGACATAAAGTTCAAAACGGGTGAGCAGGGATAGATCGATGTAGACATCTGGTAAGGACAGACGAAGCACGGAAATTACAGGAGCGTTGGTGTTAGTTTACTCTGTAGGCCAGGTGAGCTTGCAACTTAGATTTTCGGGTTAGTGTAATGTTGGTATGATATTATGTGGGTTACTATGAGAATCCATATTATTTTAAATGTGGATTTGGATTGGGATTCAAAAGTCTTCAATGGCATAGACAGTATTTTATTTTACATATTTATATAAAGGTTTTTTAAGGGATAGATGAAACAAAATCTTACATTGTCACGTGGTATGACATTTATACGACTTTAGAAGCGTGTATCTCGTAAAATATTTATTTAAGCAAAAGACCTATTTGGAAACCTTCATATTTAAAGACCTTTCAAACGACACTTTATTTAATGATATATATTTCCTTTCGAATTATTATTTAAAAAAATAATCCCTCCCTCTTGTTTTACATAAAACGAGAATTTAAGAGGTAGCTATTTAGCTACAAAAAACAATTTGAAAAAAAAAACAATTTAACATTGTTTTTTCAAATAAAATGAAGCCTATAAGTTGCACAATTTTTATACGCCGATGATTGGCCTATTAGCATATTAAAATTTATACAGACAAACAAAAATAAATCTAACCATTGTTTAAGGTCTACAAAACATACATAATCCAAAGCCATTAGTCTTTTTAAAAAGATTCAATGTACAGAAAGAGCTTCTGTTCGTTACTGTTTTATTATATGTATGGATTGATCAGTCTGCATTGGCTTACAAAATAAATACGTATTTAAAATTTAAATCATATAAACAACATCAACATGATATTTAATTATTTTCAAAAATCTCTACATCACCTTAGGGAACGAAGGAAAAACGAATCGTCTAAGATTTTTTTATAATTGAAATTGAATATTTTGATTTAGGCTTATTTTCGTTATTATTTTAATGTACTATCTTTGTAATACAATGGATTTAGGTATCAGATATAATTGAAAATTCTACCGCAAAACATTTCCAAAAATTACACAGTTAAATATTATGTATATCGATCAAGATTGAAATTAGAGGAGCCTTAATCATAGTGTTAACCTCTGTGAATGATATATCACAGTTTATAATAGATTAGTCATTAACGGAGGAAGTCTATAACACTATGCTTTATTAGGAAGAGCTACTACCGAAATGTTTAATTTTTTGAATTTCATAAAAAAATATTTTAGGCCAGGTTTCTGACAAACAATGCTTTATTAAAATCGATTTATTCTATGACTAGCTTTCCGCCCGCGGCTTCGCACGCGTGGCCTACTAATTTCTGTAGTTTAGAGGCGCCCAAAGAAAGTTTAAAAAAATTACGGTCGCAGGATCGCTGATATATTTGCATGTCTATAGTTTTTTTTATAATTTTCTATGGAAATAGGTTTGAAAAAACCTCACAGTGCGCGCGCCTCTTCAAAATACAGAAAATTGTATCCCATTCAAGCGAGGCCGCGGGCTGAGAGTTAGTTATTTTTTGAAGGTTTTTGAGAATTTATTGAGTGTTTTAACGCCTTAACGCCACGTCCGCAACTCAACCAAAATCTCACATTGTTACGTGGTATGACATTTTCACGACTTTAGAAGCGTATATCACAAAAAATATTTATTTTAGCAAAAAACGCATTGAGAAACCTGTATTTCATTTTTAAAGATCTATCCAATGACACCTCATTTAATTATGTATGCGCGAATTTATTTTTTTACCCTTCGTTTACATGTATGAAAAGCCACCCCTAAAAATATTTTTTCAAATAAAATGTAGCCTATAAGTTGCACCTAATATAGGTCTATCAGCATATGAAATTTTATCAAAATCTGCCAAGTGGTTATTACGTGATTGACGCACATACAAACAGATAAACAGACAAACAGACAAACAGATAAACAGACAAACAGACAAACAGAAAAAAAAAATTCTAACCATGGTTTTAGTATCTATAGAACATACATATTGTATACCAATTACTCTTTTTGAAAAATATTCAATGTACAGAAATGATTTGGTTACTGTTTTATTATATGTATAGATTACGATATTATAGAAATATTAGTCACGCCCCGCGGTTTCCCTCGCGCAACCTCTGGTCCCATGGCAATTCCGGGGTTAATATAATGTTATTCTGAACCCTTACTTATATATACACCAAGGTTCATCATAATTGGCTCAACAGTTTTTGCGTGTAAGAGAAACATAAATACATACATCGTCACTTTTTAACTCATTTATTATATTAGTAGGATACAACTTATCTACCAATAATTATATCTATCTACCTAGTAAAATTTTTGAAATTGGAAGTTCAAAGTCACAAACCCTTATTAATTTTCAATTCATCAAAGTCCTATACCTACTACATTCTTCAAATAATTATTCAATCAAAAAACAATATGAGCGAAACACGAGGATAAATGAGGGTAGATTTAAATAAACATTTGTAGTACAAGCGTGGCACGTAGACGAATGTGTTCTTAGGGTATCACCACATTTGCATAATTATGATAAAGCAAATTATGGTTGAATTATCGTAAAATAATAAGCCATTACATAAATGTTTTTACGCGTTTAAAATTTACATTTACACGTTTAAATAACTGTATAATTGCTTTGTATTCGTAAACAATAAAAAAGATAACAAAATATTTATCGTTGAAAAACTACCGAACGGTTTTTGATAAACTTTTCAATTATATTTTCATAAACTTATAAATAAAGCTATATAAACAATAAATTACGGGATTCCATTTATTGGTTATATTTAAGTATTTGCAATATATTTAAGACGCGCTTATGTTGTTATGTATATGATGCCTCAAAAGCACCTCAAAGGTAGAAAATCAAACTTTGAAATTTTAAATATATTATTTTAAATATTTTGACTAGCTACGCCACGCAGATTCATCCGCCTAACTGCTGATCCTCGAAATTCCGTTATAAAATTTGAACTATGTGTTATTTTGGATACCTATATGTATACCAAGTTCCATTCAAATCCGTTCAGTTGTTTTTTTTAAAGAGCAACGAACACATAACAATCCATATTCACATACATTACATTTATATTATTAGTAGGATATACAATGTTTCTCGAATTCTACTATGAAAATATGATTTTATATGTTAATGCATGTAATTTTTTCACACTCAGTGAGGCAGCATCCCTATAATATAGATTTGATTGTAGGTGCAATGTATTGCAATTCTACTTCAATGCTAGCCAGCTGTGCCTCGCCTGGAAAATGTAACTATTATGTACGTTACACAAGTATTCTAACTTATAATACTAGGATGCGGTTTTACACCGTATTGGCTTGAGAATATTTTAAAGTGGTTAAGATTAGCAATTTACGGGTGGTATTATTACAATCCGAAGTTTCGAACATTTTGTAACGATAGTTTGAGGATGTTAAATTAAGTGACGTATATATTACATTTTATTGGTAACAGTACAGCGACATCTACATAGATAAAAATATAATCTTTCTACATACATGAAGACGCGAACTAAAAAATGTTTCAAAATAATAGTTATATCATTTTATTTTTTCCAATACTAATTCGTGTCGAAATAAAGCGTCAACAGATATTAATAAAAGTCTGCGTAATATTTTGACTCGATTTGCGCAGTGGATATAGCAATGGTCCATTGCGCTTGTGGGTATGGGTTCGATTCCCACGAGTAGAAAATTATCATGTGAAGATCAATGTAATTTTCTACTGTCTAGGTGTTTATCTATACTATGTATGTATTTACAAAAAAAGTATCCGTGTTAGTTTTCATAGCACAAGCTTTGCTTAGTTTGGGACTAGATTGCGTTAGCGTTGTGGTAAATATTAGTAAAAAAGACAAGAAATATTAATAAAATATTTTTTTTTAAACTTAAACATAATTTTCTAATAAATAACATAAGCCCAATATAATAGCATACATCCGCGACCATTCCTACAAAACCGGTCGAAACCTCATTAATTTACAATTAATACGATAATACAATAATTTGCACGCTACAGCGGACAATATTGTGTAATGGATTATGTTATTTCAGAGTTAATTATGTTGATATCTTAATTAGTAAGACAATCAAGGCTTTCCAGGAAGTGGCGAAATCTAGTGCAAGTATAACAGTTTAATAATAAAATATTTCCGGCAAGTGCGAGTCGGAATCGAATACGAAGGGTTCCGTACCAGACCCCCTGCCTTAATATTTTTCATTTTTATTATTTTTTTTAGCATCATTTTGCATTTCCTGCCGTATTTACTAAGGGAAATACTCTGAGGAGCTATAAAATAACACCTGCCACAATTTTACTTAAAATCAGGTGACTCGCCTGCTTGTGTGCCTCCCTAAAACCTGGTTATAGCAGCAACGGAAATTCATAATTTATGAAAAATTCAGTTTTCTGCTAGTTTATAAGATACTTCCTGGTGACAGACATACAGACACACAGAGAGACAACGGTACGGATCCCTAAATGGAGATAAACAGATCATGACTTGCTTTAACACATAAAGACTAGTGTTTGTGTTAAATCTCTTTGTTTAATATGTAGATGGCTATAACAATGTAATTTTCATAGCTCACAATAATTTCAGCATGAAACTTGCACCTCAACTGAAGGCAGCAATCGAAGCAAGAATACATTGCGAGTGTAAACATTAGTCCGAGAGCTGGCATAATTTTTTTTTTCAAAAATTTGTGCTCCGGCACTCACGGCACGGGAATATGGAATTGCATACCAGCTTGGTATGCAATTCCATATCCCCGATATAGTATAAGTCAAGTTTTCAGCTTGCTTGAAATACCTACTCAAAGATTGATGCCAGCAACCCGAATTATATACGATGGAACTACACACAATGTATTGAAACAACAATTAGTAGTAAAATTTGTGACACAGCACACTGTTTTTAACAAGAGACACAACACCTCTGGTAAGCTAGCTCGTAAGCAAACTTTGTACTGAGAAACATTAAAACGAAATAACGTTACATTTTGATGATTCAATTTTTTCCAGTAGCAATAACCATATCATAGTATCTTCTTACTCGCATAGTTTTAAACAATATAACGCCATCTAGTTCCAAATTAGGAAAAGCTGGTTTCAAATTAAGAAAAGCTTGTACTACGGAAAATGTATTTTTAGCAGAAGACTGCTTGATTTTTATATGTATGGGAAATAAAAACGCGATCCAGCGCCATCTAGTTCTAAAATAAGCAAAGATTGTAATACGGAACATGCTTTTTTTTCCTTATTATTTTCTAGTTGTAAATTTGGAAACCATTCATTTTTTCTTTCAATTTGTAAAGCATGCTTGACAGCCATTTTCTGTCGGTAGGGTGAAAATTCCCCGATGCGAGCGTGACTGAATTTGTGTCAGAAATGCTCAGCTCCTACTCTAAAACATCCATTCTGACATTATGCACCTAAACAATGAAATTGCAAACAATGTACTGAGAAACAATGAATCGATACATTTCAACAGTGCTACATTGAATCGTCCTTAAGTAGCAAAAATGAGTGTCGCAGTATTGTTGGATGCAAACAGACTGCGAGTACAATGCGATCGGCGAAGAGCTAAGTAAACACGAGAGGGAATGATGTTTTTATTTATTGACGCTAATACTTTAGTAACAAGAGAACTGCGCTTTTGTGTAAGGCATTAATACTTTGAATATGTGTAGATGTTTGTTTTGAAAGTCTATGAATCAATATTATTCTAATAGATTTGAGTTTGCATTGTTAGTTATATAACACTCAAAAGTGACTGACTGATATAGTGATATATCATCGCACAGCCCAAACAACTGGATGTATTAGGCTGAAATTTGGCATGCAGGTAGATGTTATGACGTAGGCATTCGCAAAGAAAGGATTTTACTTAAATCCCACGGGAACGGGGAAAACAGGCATACGTGGGAAAAGCTGTGGGGGTCGTGGTACAGATAAATCTAATCAGAGACAAGTAATTTGATGAATCATAATTTGATGAAAAAATTCAGTATGCTTTAGTGTCAAGGAAGTCATCTCAGTCTATAGTAAAGAATACTTTAACTTTAAGGTAGAAGAGGATTTGACCAATTTTACGGTGGAGAATAAACGAGCTTGCATCTCTATAGTATTTGGGAGTTAGGTTACTTCCTAACATTTAAATTAATGTTTCATCAAATAAGTAGGACACCATATACGCGCATTTCCTTACATTTCCCCATTATGTATGTCATCATTACCCTTTTGGAAAGCATCATCAATATTTCTAATATTACAGGTGTTTTAAGCATCCATTACCTAATATCATATAACCCGTATTATAAGCAACTGCAATGAAACGTCTATACATTATCAGTCTACATCGCAGACAAAGATAGCTACGGAGCAAGTTTCAATGCTATCGGTAAATGAACCTTCGAGACCAGCCTTCTGTCTATGCTGTAATTGTATTACTTGACAATTGGAATAATTTCCAGTCAGCACTTCTTTAAGGAAACGCTATTGATAGTGCTCTCATATAATGCTGAGTTTTGAAATCGGAAAATATTTAGGTTGCGCTGTGAGATGCATTTTTGCTTGACTGCGGTACGAAGAAGATTGTGGTTTTGAAGTAACGTTTTCTGATCGAGTTGAAATTAATTAACGTATGATGTACTAAAATGTTTGCGTCATAATACTTTGTTCACATTTATGGCAAGCGTTAGACTTGCTACTGCACCATACTTTACCCACTATTACACAATAAGTACGTATTGTTATTTTTGGTCCTTCGAGCTGGATCCATCATTAATGCACCTAAAGATATGTAATCCATAATATAATAAGAAATTAGTGTTTTATGAGAGGGCAAAGTATTGGAAATCCGTAAAATTTCTAGTTAACTATTTCGCGCGGCGTCGCTTCCAAAGCGTAATGTTATATAACCTATGTGTCCAGAGAAAGTGAAGCTATATCTAATTGTAAAAGAATTCGGTCAAGTTGTATGGAAACATAAGAAATATACCAACAAATTTTCCTCTTTATAATATCAGTATAGATAAGTTATTACAACGTTCTCGTGTAGTACACAAGACAGTGAAATGAATTCATGCATATTTCGCAAATTTAGTCGACGTTCAAGGCATTTGTTTAAACAATTTCTATTTTAGTGCCATGCGTCCCAAGTAAACATAATTAAGTTGCATCTGTGACAAAGTTCCTACTAATTTTCTCCTTCTGGATCCGACAGGGCCGAATTGTTTAGTATTCATAACATTATGGGCCTCCATTTTGATCTATTTTATGAATATTTTAATATTATTTGTTCTCGTTTTAGTTCTATTTCTTCAAGTGAAATGGGAAACTTTGCTATCTTTGTGAATTAAACATGTTTAATGAATTATTTTGATATTAAAAGCATTAATAATTGCAAATGTCATTGCGAACGTATGTGTGTATTGTATATGTAATATGATCAGTCATGATATACAGTGATTGTTATTTTCTATTTTATATTTTGGGATATCTTTTTTTGTACATTTATAAAATGGATATTCCAATGGCAAGATGCTTGGTGGTTTATTATTAAACAACGCCTGGATGTATATACAGGGTTTTTCGATATTTCGTGTAAATACTGTTTGGGGCCCCAGTGCCCCTGTTTAGAATACTGTCCAACGCTAAGCGTAATGAGATAAACGGCGACGGACAGACAAGTTGACTAGTGGATAATTCATTAACAACATCTCTATGTATATACCGGCTGCTCCAATATCAAATGTAAATACCGGTTTGGGGCCCCAGTGCCCCTGATTAGAATACTGCCCAACTAACTAGCGTAATGAGATAAACGGCGACGGACAGACAAGTTGCCTAGTGGTTTATTATTAAACAACCTCAATGTATATACAGGCTGCTTCAATATTTCGTGTAAATACCAGTTCGGGGCCCCAGTGCCCCTGTTTCGAATACTGTCCAACTATCTAGCGTAATGAGATAAACGGCGACGGACAGACAAGTTGACTGGTGGTTTATTAATTAGCAACCCTTCTGTCTCGGTGCGTGTACGGGGAGTTTAAATGTCACGTTTGTGAATAAGTGCCGGGCTGATTGAGATATGGGGCTAGTTTTGATAAACTTTACTAATGTTACAGTTTGACGGAAATTAAATTTTAAACAATAATATAAGGGAATCGTTCAAAAATGATTTTTTTTCAGTTAAATTCAATATTTTAAATTAAAGTATGTACCTAGTCTAGCCATAAGTTCTGTTACAAAGAAAATATCCGATTATTTCTAAAAAAATAATTTTATATATGATGAAAGTTTTATATATGATTATTAATAGTGAAAAATATATGTTAATGTACTGAACTGATTATTCAAAATGTCCACCCTTAGCTTTAACGCACGATTTTAAACGGTCGGGCCATTCGTCGATG
>LQNK01000099.1:75203-88311 GCA_001586405.1 Phoebis sennae
AAATTTTAAACAATAATATAAGGGAATCGGTCAAAAATGATTTTTTTTTCAGTTAAATTCAATATTTTAAATTAAAGTATGTATATTAAAACACATAATGGAAATGTTTTCAAATAACTAGAAATTTAAAACAGTAAGAACTAATTAAGAAACTACTATCTGTTTAGACACTTCACATTGAACAAAGTACTTACAAATGTTCCAAATAATTGATTTATAAATTCACTAATACCCTAAAATATTAAAGATTTCTCTTCAAAATATGTTTACACTAATATTATAAACAGGAAAACTTTTTTTGTTATGAATAGGCTCAAAAATTAGTGAACTGATTTTAAAAATACGTACACGAGTAACATAGGCTGTATTTTATAAGCTATATATTATATAGAATTATGCTATAGGAGCGAAACCACGCAGATCAGCTAGTGTTAAATAATATGATTCTTTCAAAGAGGTATCGAAACACAAAAAAATACGTAATAAAATAGGTTTTAAAAAAATACACCCCTTTTGTCTTTAAATGAGTACGTAATATCTGCTGGAGACACGCGGTCCAATTTCATCTTCAAAATCGATATTTCGTCCTGAATCGAAACCACAAACTTCCAGCTTCAAACTTACTGGACTTTATTCATGCCACGAATAATCTAGAGAACTGTTTTAGTTACTGAAAGACTTTTTAAAATGTTCTTTGTAATATTTCTAGAGAAAAATTATTTACATAGTGTTTCACCCAAAGAGTGTTTATGGTGGCTTCCCGACGCGACTGATTCAAGAGATTGAGACAGGAGACCGCAACGCGAGAATGCAACCCTGAGCCCTTTATACTACTACTAGCGACCCACCCCGGCTCCGCACGAGGGCAATGCTGATACTAAATACACTACGGAAAAACTGTGAACGTTGGATACAAAAAATGGTACATTATTTTGATAAATCTCGTAGGGTTCAGTCTGCAGTGTAAGCGGAAAAAAATATATGATGATTAACGAAATCACATTAGAAACCTCAAAAATAACAGTATTTCTCCACTATTTAATGGATGTTATCATACATATAAACCTTTCTTTTGAATCACTCTATCTATTTAAAAAAACCGCATCAAAATCCGTTGCGTAGTTTTAAAGATTTAAGCATACATATCCCTTATATGGGGACAGAGAAGGCGACCTTGTTTTACACTATGTAGTGATTAAACGGGTTAATACAGTCGAAACAGATCGTTGGTCACTCAAGACTTGTATTTTTTGATTAGGCCTTAAGGATTCATTTTTGTTAGCTAGTTTGTTAGGAAGCCTTTCATAAGAAGAACCAGCAAGAAACTCAAACAATATTTACTCATCAGCTATGTCTGCAATTCCATATGGGGATATAATAGGAGAGGTGTGGGAAACTTAATGAAACACGAAAAATAGAATATAATCAACTAGGGTATATTGCATGACCAAAATGAACAAAACAAATGGCAGCTTCAATAGACTCGTATAAATAAGGCACTAGCGCCATAGATAACAAATACATTTTTAATCTGTTGTGTTTATCATCCTTTCAACAAGAGGCTGCATACAAGTTTTCAGTTTGCCTCACACACCCCCAAAAATCGTCCTAGCTCTAGGAATATCCTTCTGCAACCATAATCTCAATCTTATGTTATGGTGTAATTCTCTTCAAATTTGAGAAGAAGTTATTCATTCAATTCACCAATCACACCATAAGCTAAGGATTTATCCATCCTTTGTTAATTCTATATAAATAACGTCTGCGTAATTCTGGCCAATCTCTCGGGACCCTGTTATTTGTTGCGTGTTACGACTATTAATCATGAATATCAGGGAATAGGTTTACGATGAGTCTAGCTTTTAGGCAGTGAACATAGATTACGTTTGACCAATTTTCCTTATCAATTAAGTGATAATAATATGATTTTCTAGTTATTGATTGGAAATGTTACTTCAGAATATTGATTTGTGTTCAATGAAAATGTTTGGATTGGATAGTCTGTAAATTCTTAAAGATGTTACTTTAGTAATCCATTGTAATTGTATATGTTGTTTTCTCGTATTGTGATTAAATAAAAGAGCAAGTGCATAATGTGTGATCCAAAATGGATATATAAGGTGTTTACGTAAACATGAAGTTTAATAAATAAATCATATTTAATTAGTAAAGCCTCGCCGACCCTTTTCATTATTTTTTACGTGATCAGGTACATGTTCTGAATGTCCTATAGATAAATGAAACACAAGGTATGTAACACCTTATATAAAATCTTTACACTGTACTATGATAGAATATACCTTTCTTATAACGAATGTTTTAGAGTTCAAGGAAGGCATTTTTATAATCTAATAGCTATCTTAATTTAAAAGCAAATGTGAATAGGTTTTTACTAGGCAGGCATGCATCACTCTAGGCCGCTTTTCGCCTTCCACAAGGTGAAACAGCGGTCAAAAGCTTGCCTATTCTAGTATTAAAAGCTAATAGTTTTTCTTAAATCTCTTTCTTTAAAATTAAAATTGTGTAACAAAGCGTGATACTTTATCATTAAGAAAAATATCACACTCAACATAACCCGAGCATTACATACGTCTCGCAATTAACCAGAAATGGCACAAAGTAAAAAGAAAATCACGAACGGTATCATATCAGCTTTCGTTAAGCCTTCATACATATTCAATGTATCTCAATTGTTTCTCATTATTATTCTCTGTATCGAAGAACAATTAGACGCGTTAGGTGATTTTTGAAAGGGCAAATGATCGGAGCGTGTTTCTGTGAGTAATTTTTACAAGATGTTTAAATACATCAATAGTTATAGGTTTTAGTGTAGAAGCTTCAGGTACATGATTAAAAATATATAAATAGTGGTAATAGGTATAAAATTTTAGATGCTTCATGATAGCATTAGCAGACTCGTAAAAGAGACTTGGTTGATGGATTGGCGGGTAAATTATTTTTGGAAACTGGTCCTATATTAGGGACGTGTCATTGACATTGAGAGTTTTATATCCTTGCTATAAGTAACGGCATAATATGATAGTATAATCTTGTGTTTGTTTTAACGCGAGTACTTTTCATATTAATAAAATACTTTTTAAATGGTTTTAAACGTGGTTTTGTGGTGGTTTACATTATTACTAACTCGACGTTTAGATCACTTTACAGCAAGCGTGGTCACGGGTGACTGAGTCACAGTGAATTAATGTACTTATAATAAACCGCGTTTAAAATCCTTTATAAAGTATTTTATTTAATATGGAAAATACTCGCGTTTAAACAAACACAAGATTGTGTCAAATATGATGTCAAAATAGGCTATATGATGTTATATATCAAACTTCTATTTTTCTGAACCAAAGTAATTAGGTGGTAATTGTAATTCAGCAAAAATATACCTACACCACAATACAAGTGTAATGAAAATATTGACAATAATATTAATTTTTCCTTATAGTACAATTTTCTACCAAATACTTAAATAGTTTCTCCTTACCTAGTAGTCCAATCCAATACTCTACCAAATACTTAAATAGTCTCTCCGTAATAAGACCACGTCCAGATGACGTCACTGTCCGATCGATGTCATGCATATTCAGGCGGCGGACAATTACTGTTCTCATAGTTTTGAGACCACCAATCATATCTACGGATCGCTTGTCCTTAATTCGTAACGGAAAATATTTCGCCTTTTATCACTTCCAACTGTTAGTGAGACTGGTACCAGAAAGTTTTAGGAGATAAGTATACTTCGTTCAACAATACTACTGTTATCATGGTATTTAATATAGACAGACCAGAATAATTGATTTATTTTTTTATTTTATTTATGAAATTGACACACTATTAAATTATCACCCATTCTTATTAAACACTAGCTTTTGCCCGCGGCTTCGCACGCGTAGACTACAAAATTAATATAGTTGTTATAAAAAATTATATTATGACTTTAATTATAAGTATTTTAATTACACGTTCGTCTTTATAAATAACTTTAAAATTTAATCGGAACCAATACTTTATATCAATGTTTTCTAAAAACTTAACAGTACCTTAATAGTCTCTAGGTCAGACAATTTCTAGGAAAGTATGTTCAGATTACATAAGGAATACTCATACAATAAATCAACTAAAAACAAAATAAAAATCTGAGATATATCTCCTAAACAAAATATGTATGTAGGTGCAATCTTTGCCGATTCCATCCTCCCTATGTTCCCTAAAGAAATAATAGAACGAATGTGGGACTTATGACAAAACAAAAAAAAATAATTATGATATAACCCAAAACGAAACAAAAATAATAGTGTTACGAATTAATGATGAAATATTATTGAACTGTGAGAATGGATATCGAATTGACAACCGTTCGCTAAGTTAGATTTTACACATTCAAGAGCACAATCGACACAACACTCGATCAGATTGTATTTTTTTTTAATAAGAATCGTTTTAGGTACGTAGGTAGTTATTACGTAAAAAGCGTTAATTTCAATGTTACAAAAACTATAACCTCCTCGTTTTTAATATTATAAAATATATTATTAGTTGTTTGTTGTACATACAGCTCTGCTGTACGCTGTATAATGCGTGTTGTATGACGTAAGATGTAAGCCGTAAGTCGTATGCCGTACGCCGGAAGTCGTATGCTGTATGCGTTATGCCCCATGCCCAACGGCCCACGGACCCCGGTCCCCATCCCCCGGCCTTGGTTAGTAATATCTTCGCTTTTACTGAACTAATTTTGATGAAATAAAAATTTAATTGTAGATCTGCGGACATTTTATCTAATCATATAAAATATTTTTTTGTTTCAATCACCTGCTGGTCGATTCTGTAAAATACGATTTTCGATTTCGAATCTTTTCTCTACTCTCACCCTCACTCCGATTCTCACATTTTTAGTATTCTGTAACGTCCATGTCGCTCAAGTGAAGTGAAATGAGTTTTGTTATGTCGAGTGAAATTACGTCATAAATTAGGTCATCACCTTTTTAAGTTACGGTTTTAGAAGATCATTTATGATTATATTAAAAAAATATAATAAGCCATTATTTGAATGTATTTCGTTCACGGTTACACATTATTGTTATTATTGAGACATTTATTCACAAAAAATAATTTTTAAACTCGATTTATTTGTAAAAAACATCTAAAAAAAATATCTATTAAATACTTTTTTCAAATAAAAAATAAACTATGAAGTCTCTGACATTTTCAGACTTTGAAAAGTCCAAATATCGATTTGTCATTATTTTAAGCGAAATTGTTACAAATATTATCAATTTATATTCAAGGATTTATATTTCTTCTCTAACAATATTTCTTAGTTTCGAATTGCTGAAAAATATATAGAATAGAAGCAAGGATGAAAACGTTTGTGGAAAACTATAGCAACTATTAGAAGGAGACCTACATGATCTACGATATGGCCAAACGCCTATTGCTTTTGTCAGATATATTATATAGTGATCAAATTGTTTTTTCGTATAAAAGTATGTACATCTTAAAAAACAAAGATAAATAAACTTGAATCACTTCCTATGTGGGTTTGTTTTATTATTTATTTACACAATAGTAACGAATTTTTGTTAAAACCACATTATATTATTGTTTAGGTATCTTAAAACTTATACAATTATATTTTCTCATTTTCTTATATATTAATAGTTCTTATTTTAATATTTATAATCTTTATTGTACAGAGAAGTCTAAAATACAGTTATAAACAATATAAACTTGTAAGCCTCTATTCCACGGGAACCACTTGATTTTCCGGGATAAATCATACATATTATGTTAGCCTATAATATAATCAGCAATTGTGTAAATTTTCATCTCAATCCATGCAGTAGTTTTGGAGGAGTAGATGTTCAAAGAAACAGACAGACAGACAGACAGACAGACAGACAGATAGACAGACAGACATGAAAGAAAAAAAATATTGATTTGCCTTCTATATCCCTTATATTAACGCCCTGTATTAAAATTTCCCCAATATATTCAATGTACAAATTCGGACATGCTACGATTTTATTATATGTATTGATTATTGGGGAAAAATATTATTTTGATAAAATCTTTTAAACCGTGCACTCATAAAGAAAAGCAACATAAAAAATATAAAATTTACACAAAAAAACCAAAATAGAAAAAAGCATAAGTTAGGTAAATTTGTGTAAGTTAAAATACTGAACGAAAATGGCTCCTTCAAATGTCATTTAAATCCTTAATAAATGACAGTTGGAAAGATTGAGATTACACAGGAGGAAATCCTCTTGTATAATCTCAAATTTTTACTGACTTGTTTTTAAGATGAATACTACAAGAAACTCTAAGGAGATTTATATGACCAGGAAATGTCTGATTAATTGAGAACGAAAAAAGGATAAGTTAATAAAAATTAAATGAGGAAAAAATGACGACTAATAAATAAATAAAAATAGGACAGATATCTCCCAAAATTAAGTTCAGATACCTAATTGATGATAGAGATACGATAAAATTGATGATTGTCGAGAAACACAATAAACAACTAACAATTAACATCCTAAAGTAACATTTTGTTCTCTTCATTAGAATGATAGTAACAGTATGAACATTTAACCGACCCTTAAAGTTAAGTATAGTTTCAGTATTCAGTATAAGACTTATAGCCCGATAGAACTCATGCATATTCAGGGATACAATTAGCGGTCTCATAGTTTTGATTCCAGCAATTATATCTACGGATCGCTTTTTGCCAGCAATTTGGATTGTCGAGTGTTGATGGTTTCGTTCGCGTAAATTAGAAATCCGTTTGGTGCATTTATGAGTAAAGTAGGTAATTATTTTTCATGGTTGTATACGTGTAATATTTATGATCAATTTACGCAATAGCTAACCAATATAAGAGGGTGGTAGGTAGTATGAGAACACTGAGAGACCAACGTCTAGCACTGAGTGAGCAACTTCTGGCGTTTTTATACAAATGTAACAAGGAAAATTTTATATAAAAGTGTCTAAGTTTTAGCCTAGCAGTATGATAATAAGATTCCTATACAAAAGTTACTATAAAGAACTATATACAACAGCTGTAATCATTACGAGTGGTTTCTCCGATTAAAATAAAAAGATTATAAAAATTCAAAAGCAAAATTTTGAAATTGCATTATCTTATTTATTCGAATGATATTTCTATCTACACTAGTTTCCAGTACATTCGATAAATAATATCACCGTTAAAGCAATAAATAATAAATACACTTACAAATAAAAAATACAAACGGTATTACAGGGCTTATGTATTAAAAAGGACCTCTATTATTCCATTTGTACGAACCACGTACCAAGAAAACGTAAAGCTTTTTTTCAATGCAGATTTTTTTTTGTATAACGTACATTGCTTGTTCAGTTTGCATTTAGTAGAACATGCACATATAAAAGCAGCAATGGATATCGTTTTGGTAAATGTAAAATCGACACAAGTACAGTTATTAAGAGGGGATCAACTGCTTTCGATACGTCCACCATTTATTGTTAGCGGTGGATTCGCGATTTACATACAAACCAGACTAACTAATCTCTTGTATGGAGGATCCAGGGCTTTGAAACATTACGTGTTTGAAGTTAACTGAACTGCGCTTTTATTGATTTTGGTCAGGTGGTATTGCAATTTTATCCATTCTTACTTCCTTTGCTTCTTTATACATTTACTAGTTATATAGCCCGTTCCCGTGAGATTCGCGGGATTAAAAGTATTCTATGTTGTTCTCCTATGAATTTTCTGCCGAATTATTCCAGCAGATATCGACTTGTCAATCTTGTAGTTATATTAACTTTTGTAGTGTCAGTGGTGTGTGTTTAGTGGCGTTAAATAAATTATTGTTGTCTTTGTCTTATATAGATTGTTTTTCTTATGTGTCTGTAGAATACCTTACCGTTCTGAAATACAGCTTACATTACCACTTCTTTAAATATGTTTAATTTGAATGAATAAACCTGAGAACGCGAGCGAAACCGCGGTATAGTACTACCATACTAGGAACTAGAAATAAAACATGTCGTAACTTCTCCGTATACATTTTTGCATGATTGTATCACACACGATATGGCGTTAATGAACATCGCTTCAATGATTTAATTGTTCCCCATAATGAAGCCCTTAGGGTCTTACACACTGCGCAGGGAGATATCGGAGCTCGTATCGTAGTGTTCAGTATATTCCCACAATGATACTGAAGGGCTGTTTTAAATCAATCAATCAATCACATCTACACACACACACACACACACAGGCCATATTATGATGTTGTTCTTAGGTGTCGATAAAGATATCCACAATCTCTATTACATGCTTTATTCCTATTTAATATATTGTGTTATGTCATGTCAAGTAAATGCTTTTTCTTTCGTTCATTTATTTAAAACTTAGAATTCTCTCAATTAGTATAAAAATACAAAATTCATGTACATTATTGTAGTTTTTCGCTGTTTACATGTATGAATTTTTATGTGACCCACTGTAATTGATAACTATTAATGTATTCCTTGATAAATAAATAAATTTTTAATTTAATATAATTAGGCGTACTTTGATTAAAATAATGTGATTAAAAATGTAATCTTCTAAATTAATCAATGCATAGTATAATCTACAGAGACGAAAGTAGATTCAATTATAAGATATCACTGCACACAGTGAGTAAACATTCTAATTTTGCCCACAAACCACAATTAATCAAGTCAATAAAACTTGCTTGTATTTGAATAAGGATAAACATGTTTATGATTGAGTGTCCTTCTTATTATTTCATTTACGACTTATCCGAAACTATTAAGAATTGTAATATTGTGTTAGTATAGTTTCTGGCCGCGGCTTCGCACGCATTAAATTCGAAGTTTACAAATCAATGTAATTTCCTTCCAAAAAATATTACCGACGTTATCACACTAAAAAGTAGAAACTAATATTTTTATAAGATTAAGATTTTTTTATCTCAACTTTGTAAAAAAATAAAAAAAAATTTTTTCATGACCTTGAAGTTATAAAAGAAATTATTTTCCAATAGCTTACCCCTCAGCCACAGCTACCCGCGATGCCAATTGCGGCGAGAAACGCCACGTGGCAAGCTACGGGTAGTGAAAACAAATGTATTAAAATCATATAGAAATTATTCTCGAGTTTCAATCTAGATAGTAAAAATATAATTTAGAATCGTCATAGCGGTACAAAGTTCTTAGGTCAGACTATTGTAGAAACAATAATATAGTAAGTTCAAGTAATCATAGAACTATGTAACTACATGATTAATTTTCGTAATTTAGACAACAAACAATAAAAACAGTACCATAATAGTTGTTCTTGATTCACGTAAATGTGAAGCGAAATGGACCTCACGAATGCGTATATAGTCTAAGATGAGGTTGACCTTCGTACATCTAATCACTGAATGATTACTGAATAGTTTTATTAAATCTCAAAAGAGTAATTGGTATGGAATATGTAAGTTCTATGGATACCAAAACCATGGTTAGAATTTTTTTTTCTGTTTGTCTGTTTGTATGTGCGTCAATCACGTTATAACCACTGGGCAGATTTTGATAAAATTGCACATGCTGATAGGCCAATATTAGGTGCAAGTTTTGGCTATATTTTATTTGAAATGAATATTTTTAGGGGTGGCTTTCCATACATGTAAACGGAGGGCAAAAAAATAAATTCGTGAACACATCATTAAATGAGTCATCTTTGCATAGGTCTTTAAAAATAAAATAGAGGTTTCTTAATACGTTATTTGCTAAAATAAAAATATTTTTTGAGATATACGCTTCTAATGTCGTGAAAATGTCATACCACGTGACAATGTGAGATTTTGGTTGAGTTGCGGACATGCCTTTTTATACTCTTAACGTACAGATGAAAACGTTAAAACACTCAATAAATTCTCAAAAACCTTCAAAAAATAACTAACTCTCCGCCCGCGGCTTCATTCGCGTGGGCTACATCTTTCTGTATTTTAAAGAGGAGCGCGCACTGTGAGATTTTGGTCAAACCTATTTCCATAGAAAATTATTAAAAAGCTATAGACATGCACTTATACCGGTCCTGCGATCGTCTTTCTTTAAAACTTTTATTGTGCTCCTCTGAAAAATTCAGAAAGTTGCAGCCCACGCGTGCGAAGCCGCGGGCGGAAAGCTAGTGTCATAATATAATTATACCGGCATGCCAAATTTGGCAACCCGATCCGTCTAGCGGTCTGAGCTGATATAAATAATAAAAAACATAACAATCCTTCTAAAAACAATGATTTTATACGCATAAGCCATTTGTGACATATTCATCAATGAGCTTCAAAAACAGATGATCAAAGGTCAAACTTTTGTGGAATCTTGTACTATAATACATTTAGATACTACTATATGTACTATATGTAATATATATTATATATACATGTACGCAGAATATACAAACACCGATAGTAATAGTGGTAGTGGGGCAATCCATAAGCGTTTTTCAATCCATAAATTTTTAGGTCTTCATACTGATTGTGGAGTTTATCTATTGATTTAAAAATTTATTGACAGAATAAAACGTAGCAAAAAAAATACGGTCGAATTGATAACCTCCTCCTTTTTTTAGAAATTCAGTTAAAATATAAATCAATTTATTTGTCAGGATAGTAATAGATGTCATGATATATTATATGCGTTGCTTCAATGACTAATATGACGACCCAATTGGCGTAGTGGATGTTTTTTTGATCTATTGGGTTCGATTCCCACTTTAATTTACTGTCTGGGTGTTAAACTATCTATGGTATGTATGTGTTTACAAAAAAAGGATGTATAAGTATGTCTATCAGTTATCTAGTTTCCATAGTACATGCTTTGCTTAGTTTGGGACTAAATGACGTAGTGTTAAATATCCCAGAATTAATTAATTAAATCGCTCATCTCCTATTACTTGCGCTGCATATTCCTTAAGTGCCATCTTCAATTTCAGTTAGTACTCATTAATGGGTAAAGATATTTCCACGTCATTGTTTACAAGTTTGTCTGTAATTTAACGAATTCTCCTTACTGCTATACTCTAACTTGATTTTCTGTGAAATAAATTGATTTATGAGCTGTTTAACTAAAGTAGTGTTATTAAGATTTAACGAGGATAATGAACTAAGAATTAATTTATTAGTTACATTAGTGGTTTGTTCCTTATTGCACTGATCTAGGCAATGTGCTATTATTTCTGAAATGAAGCAAAATTGTTTGTTATCACAGATAAGAGAATAAAAGTATAATCAATACTCCTTTTACAACGTCAAGAGATGCTATTTTAGACACTAAATAAAACTGTTCCCTTCTCATGGTTTAGTGTATTAGACCTTTTGGTTGACTATTCGAGTATAGTAACAGCCTAAAGCTAACGTACAATACTGAACCGACTCTATAGCGACACCAATCTTGAATACCATTTGCCATCACTACTTTTTATCATCTACCTTCACAGTAAATATGACTCTTAATGTTGTAGAGGAAGGGGTGGTAATTTGGAACCCTACTTTGTTTATCGAGTATTAAAGAAATACCGTTTGACTTATCATCTCAAAAAAAGAGGTTATATGTATAAAAACTTATAAACTTTTATATTAGAAGTTATTTGACAAAATAAAACCAACAATTAATGGAAATTATCAGCTTTATTGAAAAAATAAAAAAAATATCTACTGAACAATATTGCTGGTATTATGGAACCTGGGTTCCAAATTACATGTATGAAAAAAATTATTTACAAAAATCACAAATATAATATTCTGATTCACACCCTGAGCATTCTAGATGAACCCACAAATCACACGAATGACACTGAATCCAAGTTCCACCCCGCTGATCATTAGAATAATTTTCAGAGCAAAAAATGCAACAACCATCATCTTGGTCAGTGGGCTGAGTATGCGCGGTAGCATTTCCAGACATAGCAGTGTCTCCTGAAGATACGGATAATTCTGAATCCGAAGAACTGGAATCCTGGCGGTTCTGAGGATTTCTAGTATTTACAACCTCATTGGCAGGTTGATTGCAATTAACAAACCTTTGCAGAGTAGTTTTAGGAACACTATAAAGTTTAACTGCTCTTCTCAAATCCATTTTCTTTTCTCTTACTGCTTTTACAGTTTCAATCATATTATCCTTCGTCCATTGTTTTCTCTTTGACTTTGGCTTAGATGATAATTGAGTTCTGGGCATGACTGGAATAAAAAAAGTTGAAATTAAACGCAGTGCATATAATTTGGAACCCGGTTCCATATTACCCACACCCACGGGGTTCCAAGTTCAAAACATAACCACTTTGACAAATAATTAAGAAAACTTATACTAGATGAAATAATACTCACAACTTACCTGTGACAATATAAACTTATAAGCGCATAAACTTCTTTGGACACCCACTGTATTAGTTTAAGACTAAAACAAAAACTTTTGGCAGTTTTAACAATTTACGAAAAAAAATATTTGCGGTTGGCGTAAAATTTCAACTGTGAATGACAGGTTCAAACTTGATGCGAATTGGTGCTAGTGGCGGTCCGAATACATTCAATGATGTATTAAACGTAGTTACCCAGTTTATCAATAGATGCCACCACTAGTTTCTGAGATATGAAGGGGTTCCAAATTATCAGCAGGTCCCATTTTACCACCCCTTCCTCTATTCTTTTCCCTTGCAAATAATTACATCTCTTCCTCTTTCTGTGCAGCTTATCCTCTCCTAAAGGATGTCTGGCAGAAATTTCTCTAAGCGATAAGACCGCCTTTTGTGTGTTATGTTACCATATTTTTAGTTTTTAAGTTTTATGTAAGTTTTAACACACAATAAAGAGTTCATTCATTCATTCATTCATTCATTATTATACGCCATTTTGACTTAAGTCAATTTTTTGATCCAAAAAAGTTCTTAAAACAAGAACGCATATCTCAAATCGCCTTAAAACTAAATCCAAAATACCTCTAGTCTATACATATAATAAAGCAGTAACCCAACCATTTCTGTACATTGAATATTTTTCAAAAAGAGTAATTGGTATGCAATATGTATGTTCTATAGATACCAAAACCATGGTTAAAAATTTTT
>LQNK01000099.1:88876-118173 GCA_001586405.1 Phoebis sennae
GTTTGTATTTTCTTACAATCCCAATGTATGAGGGTTTTGCATGTCACTGTAAGATCCTCTTGTTGTATATCTTATGGCTTGAGCCTGATCCCTCATTGTTTTCAAATCATGGATTAACGTTTATCAGCTTGACTTGCGTGATCCTTTGTTAAGTTACTTGAGAGTTTTGGTAAGACAAGTTATTTCTTGTGAAATCATTTGCGTAGATTTCAATTTATATTTATATATTGATTAAATTTCCAAAATGATTTACGTTATAATTACACGAGTTAACATTTTTTATTTATCGTTCAAATATTACGAATCTATTATATTAGTACGTAAAATAAAAATCCTACTACTGAAATAATTTAGACTGAAAGATATGAAATTTGTCATCGTAAAAGTTTATAATTTAAGGAAGTATGAATACAGCATGGCATTTTTTCACTCAAAATACGACCGCTTTAAGTGTGAAAAAACAAAACAAAATTAGATCAATTTGTGATGTTTGATCTTCCATTGTTTTGTAATCATGGGTTGACGTATATACTCGTAAACCCGACGCACATAATCCCTTATTAAGTTACTTTCCCCATTCTGTGTTGTGTACTTCCCCTTCTTTGTACTCGAGATTTCTGTCTTTCTCTAACCACTGGTTGCCTGGAAGAGATCGCATATTAGCGATATGGCGGCCCTTTTAATGTATAGTTTTTATTTACATTATTTTTCAGTACTACTGGTGCATAAAATAAAGTGTTTATTCATTCATTCATCTCGACTTCTGGTGATGGATGATTCCTGGTGGTGATTGCATGCTTCTATTACATCTAGTATTGTTCTCATCAACTTATTCTATTACGGCTAATCTAAGAAGAGTATTGTATATTGCGTAGACGATTACAGCATTGCAAGAGAATACAAAACTTATGAGTATGTGATAATAAATTATTATTATTATAAATTACTTGTGGGCGTTTATGGGCGGCGTTGATCACTTAACACCAGGTGACTCAGCAACTATAAAACATAACAAAGAATATAAAGAGGTGCTGTACGGAAGACTGCATGACCACAAGCATTTTCAGTGGCCCCCGTAGTGAAGTATTCTTTTGGAGCACCAGATAACTATTTATTTAACAGTATTCACAATAAAAAAATGATATACGTGTAATTTTACCTTATTATCCCTAGACTGCAAAATTTGTTAATAATTGTATTCTGCTAAGTAATTTTATCGTGATTTATTATTGCACGCGCTGATACTTCTCAGTAATCGTTTACTTGATATGAATATTTATAATATTTGCACTATAGTCATCAGTGAATCATGTAATTTTATGTAAACCAAACAAACTTGCTATATCTATGTACCTGCCATATTGACAAAGAATACTATGAATTCTCAAAACGCATAGATATACCTGTTGAGAGAGGATAGTTGAGCGATATTTTTAACTTGACAAATAAATAAATAAATAAATAAATTTCCTGGACATTTAACACAACACCATCTAGCCCCAAACTAAGCAAAGCTTGTATTATGAAAACTTGATAACTGATTGAACACATACTTAAACGTACTTTATTTTGTAAATACATACATAATATAGATAGATAAAACCTAAACAATAGAAAATTACAATATTCAACACATCATAATTCTACTCGTAGGCATCGAACCCACACCTTCCGGCGCAATAGACGATTGCTACATCCACTGCGCCAATCAGATCGTCCTCTATAACAGTCTCGTAATAAAAGCCCCTTATCCTCAATACAGTATAACTTCAATATATAACAGTAATTTGGTCTAATAAACGGATCGTTACCGAAACTAAACCTATAACCATTAATTAAGGAACAATCAGCAATGAATAGTTTAACGTAGCGAAATTACAGATTTTTTGTTAGCGATGGTAATTACCGACGCTCTAGTTTTTGTTTTTACATAATGTATTTGAATTCAGGAAATTTACATGGAAACTAGCTGTTTGTGAAATTGTGTAATTAAACTAAAATCAGCAGATAAAGAACTACCTTGTGGCACCAATCTTATTACTTGGACCTTTTCAAAGCGGGAGAGAATAGGTTTCTTTCTTGCCCCGTGTAGCGACGGATGAATACGTGTGTTACCACCCCATTTCTATCCGTCGGTGTCATAAGAGGCGACAGAGGGTAATTCTGCTGTATAAAATCTTTAGCAATAAAAGAGTGGGAGCCGAGCATTGCACGATTTGGTTGCGCCGGAACAATACAACCCCCCAACAAAAGATCGACGTGAAGCAGTATTGCACTGTGTTTCGTACGGTGAGCGGGTGCCCGGAGGCCTGTATTTCCTTCAACCCGGCAAGGTATCTGCGATAAATTTTTATGTTGTAGATGGGCTGTTGGATTCATGGGCTGCGGTTAGTCACTTAAGGGGAGCATGCTCCGCTTGTCTGTTGTAACATAGTGTAACAAACTGTGTTAACTTTCTACATAATATAACGTGGACTTGCTTGAAACACATTCTAGTTAAGTATAATAACACAAAAGTCACTTTTCCTTATTTCATTCCTTTTTTTGTTGCTTTTTTTTTCTTTTCTTTTATAGTTTTGTTTCTATTTAAATATATCTTTTGTATGGTCTTGTGATAAGTGAATAAATGTTTCCTTCTTTCTTTAAATTAAATCCTACAGACATTATGCATGTTTCGTTTGAAGCCAATTCAAGCCCGTTTGACCCTTCGGTCTTTGCTAATACCGTCGGTAGTAAGCATCTGAATTTGCATACACCTAGAATATTCATGAAAATCAAACTCTAGAAACGCTAGGAAAATCTAGTTAACTGTAGCTAAGGCGTACCTTTATTTGTTTCTATGAGCATAAAATTGCGTTTTACGAACTGCTGTTTTATAAGATGAAAATTGAACTTATAATTTAGTTTGATAGCATTTCTTTCGTGTATTGAAATCAGTATTATTCAATAAATCACCGTATCACAGTATGGTTGTTTCCATATTTACGTTCCATAAAATATTTTTCGATTGCATATTAACTATCATAAATCTGCACGAATGACTTATAATTTTTAACGATTACTGTTATGTAAATGGACATTTGTCAAAAATACACCACATAGACAACATAATCTGAGACCATCAATAACTTGGCTGGATGGATGGATACAATCAAACAGCCCGAAATCTATCTTAAGCTAGACGTAGTCAAACAATCTCAACCTGTAGCCCAGTACAGGTTAGATTGCAGGAACCGAATTCAATTTGTGAGGTACATACCATATAAAATATTTTGATATCATGCAAATTTAACACTATATAGGCACATAACATTACACAAAATCATACCAAAGAAAAAAAAATGGTTTAAAATACAAAAAATAAACAACAAAATCAGACAAATGATCCGATTGGCGCAGTGGATTTAACAATAGTCTATTACACTGGAGGGTGTGGCTTCGATCCTCACGAGTAGAAAATTATTATGTGATGAACATTGCAATTTTCTACTGTCTGGGTGTTAATTTGTCTTTAGTTTGTATGTATTTACAAAAAACGTACGTCTATTAGTTATCTAGTTTCCATAGTACAAACCATGCTCAGTTTGGGACTGGATGGGTCAGTCGCTTCGAGGGAAGCCAGTTGCCATACTGGTCGAGAGTGGCAATTACATTCAGGTGAGAAATAACTGGGCCAATGTCAAGTCAATATTTCCTTCAATTTTCCAAAGTAAAGCATTTCATATCAGATGGCATAGTGTTAGTTGTCCCTGAATATTTATTTATTTTTATTTAAAACAGCCACCAATTTCTAGCCCCAAAAGAATTAGCAAACCGAGCCAGTGAAACTACGCATAATACAAACAATCTCGACTACCTTACAACAAGACAACTGTTTGACGAACAAACTGAGAACCAAGATCACGTTGATTACCTGCAGCCCAGTGCAGATTAGATTGCAGACACCGAATTCAATTTGTGAGGTACGTACCATATAAATTATTCTGGTGAGGTGAATTGAAAGCCAAATCCTACAGACACTATGGAAGGGTTTAAATTGAATAAAGAAATATAAAAGGAAGACAAAATAATATGCATCGATCTACATAGGTATATATAGAGTGTGAGGCACCCTGAGACGCGATGGAGCATCACTCCATCTCATATTATACGCAAGGTGACTGGGAACACTAGGCGGCAACGAGCTGACGATCGGGTTAAATAGCCTTAAGAGAGACCTACGTCCACCAGAGGGCAATCAAAGGCTGACAATGATGATGATGGTGATATAGGTATATAAAACTCAAAAATGACTGATTGATATTGTGATCTATCAAAGCACAGGCCAAACCACTGGACCGGGCAAACCACTGACTTTCGGGCTGAAATTAAGCATGCAGGTAAATGTTATGACGTAGGCATCCGCTAAGAAAGAACTTTGATCGAATCCAAGAGGAACTAAATTATAAAAAGCAAACATTTGTGTTTTTTTTTACATTATGTTAGTCCTTTTTTCACACAAACTACGGGACCGATCTTAAAAATTCTTTCATCATTACAAAGTTGCATCTTCATTGAGTGAAACGACGCAGTATAGCTAGTAATAAAAATAAATAAAATATCAGTTATAACAAACAATTTTTTAAATCTAAATTGCTAATGTAATTATGACAATTCTAAAGGATACATTTCCTTGATGTAAGAACAAAATATGATTTTTATTCAATATCGTTTTCTTTGCCAATAGCAAGCAATTGTAAAACCAATGAAAATTTCAATACGAATGTAAAATTCTTATTTACTTATATAAACTAGAAACCGTTCACGACAGCGGAATTTCAAAGCATCGAGTCTGGAACAAAACAGTTTTATTTTCGATAGAATTGAACAATTTTAGAGCCAATATGTAGATGGGATTATTCTATTTGCTGTAGGGTGTTGTTATTTGTATATTTCAACAAAGGTTAAGCTATGTTTGGGGCGTATCGTTTTCCTTTCCTATCTTCACTCATATCGTTTTTTTATTAATATTATAACAGCTATTACCTATTTTTGGAGATTACTGATCTCAAAATATATATACCTAATGCAACAAAAATTTCAAAATTGGGCCATCGAAATGAATACGTCTTGTCGAAGTGAAGCTTTTGGATTGGCGCAGTATTTTTAAGTCTATATACAGCTTTAAATAAAACTTTTGTAACACGAAAAGTACAAAACGGCACCGAGAATAGAGTCGTTAAAATGTCACAAACAAAATCCTTGCAAGTAAAACGAAGAGCGTGTAATAGTTTTTAGACCATTGAAGTTTTTCTGGAAGTCTTCGTAGTTTTCCAGCGTTTTAGAACAAATATATTAATTATACTCGTTCACCAACACTAGGTTTATGTGGCACATTACATGGAAAGGAATAAAACAATAGTCGTATTGATTTTTGGGACATTATACAACATATGATGTTATAAATTGAGCGAATGTCCTTTTATAAAATGTTTTAGAGACCAAATAAAAGAAACTAGGCCAGTAAATCAATAAAATACATGCAAGATATTACTGAGTTTAATCAAAGTGACAGAAATAAGTCATAAACGTAGTTATAACATACAAACAAATAAGTTATACAGGCCAAATAATGTAGTTAAACAAAGCCGCAAACCTTCAACAAATCAATCGAGTATAGTTGGAGAGGAGAGAAAAAACGTCAACAGATCAATACAAGACATGGCTGAGTCTAATCGAAGAGGAGAGAAACAATCGAAAAAACTACAGTCTTCCAAAGTAGTTATAACACGTCTACATAAATAAGTTATACAGGCCAAATAATACAAACGAAACCAACGAAATAAATACAAGACAAGGTTGTTACATATCCCATTTAAATAGAAAAGACAAAATCACGAAAAAGTCAGTCACGGTACAATTAATTCGAGAAATTATTAATCACAGTAACGTTATACAGACCAAATAAAGCAAACGAAGCCACAAACACTCAGCAAATCAATACAAGACATTAGTGAGTCTGGTCAGGGAGAAGGCAATTAGTCGAGAAAATAGTTTTTCCTCTATCTTTTATAGCCATTCATATCACGACTGCCCGGTGGGAAATGCAGTAATGTGATTTAGCCGAAAGTTGTTTTGAGGTTTTTAGGTCGGATTTTTGTGGTAAGCTTCAGTTTATAGAAAAAAGTAAAATAATAATTATATACTGAATTTGTAAAACGAAAAATATGCTATGTAAAAGGTTATATAATTATTATATTTTTTCTTTGACATATAAGACTTGATTATATTTTAATCATAGAGATTTCGTACGTTTATCGAAAAGATGTTTTGGCTTTCGAAATAATGAGTTTATCGAACTTGTGAAAAATAAATCAAAAATGTATTATACTGATTTTAAAAAACGAATACAAATTAAGACCTTTTTATGTTTTGAGAATATAAAGCTTTGCCCTATGTCTCCCTATGAATTATTATCTACCGAATTGGTCCAGCAACAAACTCCAGTTGTCACAAGCCCCAATAATTATACTTATAGATGACTGCTTAGCTGTGTCCCGTGGTTTCACCCACGTATATCTCCCGTTCCTATGAGGTTTCAGGAAAAGCTATCCTATATCCTTTCTAGGGTTTTAAACAATCTCTGTATAAAATTTCAACATATTATGATATTAGTATAGAAGCATAGCTATAACATGCCATTACAGATTCAACAAAACAAATCTTCTATAATTCATTGCATATGAATCATGAGTGAAATATTTTTGATTGGATTGTAATAACGGATGAATTAACCGTTCTATAAACATGTATCATCATTGAAATGATTTTACAGGAATGTAATTATCAACAACTATATAATTTGAAATAATCGTAAATTATATTTAAATTAATGTTTACAATTCTCAATTATCGTGAACACATTACCGTTCACATTACCGTAACATAAAACAATTTAACTACTCATATTATGCAAAATTATTAAACATATTGATATACATTAATTGCAATGAAATATTATTTTCATATAATCTTTTCAATTTTAAGCATAATGGCGGATCTACACGATCATTTGATAATCAGTACTGATACCCTTAATATTATAATTTTGAAAGTGAGTGTGTCTGTTTATCTGTAACTCGTCTAAACAACTGAACCGACGTCAATAAAAATTTATACAGAAATCGTTTGAAACCCGAGAAAGGATAATTTTATCCCTGTTATCCCACGAGAACGGATTGATTAGAGATTTACGTGGGGCACAGCTAGTGTAGAATATTTTATACAATAAGACGTCAAACTATATTGAACTCATTAAAATGGTAATAATGAAATGAAGGGACTTGAAAGAAATCCGTTTCTAATCCAATATGAATCCCAAGGTGATTGAGATGAACCTGATTGCATTGGTAAAGTAGGGAAAATAATATAATTATAAGCAAATGATAAGATCAAAGTGTAAAACGTTCAGGAATAAAAGTCAGATCTTTATAAATATAAGGCTATTTGCGTATATATCGATGATTGAATGAATGTCTAAGTTTCAGTATCGTACGTGATCAAATATACAGATTGAAGGTGCTAAAATCAAACCTATTCTTATAAATAGAATTTGATATCATCTATTTTTATAAATAATATTTTAATAGAAACACTTCAATAGATTCAATCTGTGTTATCCGAACGTATTATAATGAAAGAATAATAAATAAATAAACTAACACAATTAAATAACACTAGAACAATGCGTGGACTGTAGAATAATTTGTATTTATTGTTTTTAAGCCGACATCACCAGCTGATAATTATGATAATCATATCAGCTACCGAAGTCCACAAAATCGAATATCGATTGTTTTCAAGCACAATTGTCATGCAAATTGAGGGCCCCACATGACAAAGTTGCCCTAATGAAACCTCGCCCTATCATGCAAATTGGACAGTCAAGTTAATCGTGTGGACCTCCCATTACGGAAACTCAATCTGAATGATATTTCATTCATGAAACTCCAGCGATGATAAATTTTAACTCTTCATTAACACTCGAAATGAACAAAAGCTTTGGCGACGGAAGTCAGCGTTAATGTGGGAAAAAAGAATTTTTGGAAGCAATGCTGTTAAATTTTAAACGCTGAAATCGTAAAATGAGTGTCAAAATTTTAATTCCGGTGCCTTAAATAATTGCATGCAATTTTCTTTACTTTTTATTATATATGATTATAAAAATGTTTTGATGATGCATTTAAATTGGTTGCAATGAAAAACAGTGTTCTGAAAGAAATCGTGTCGTCACGCTTTTGAAGTTTGTTCGTAAAAAAAAGTGAAGTCCCATAGCATAAAAGCATGGGGAGGATGTTAAATCCACTGATCAATTTTTATTTAGCCTTCTGAGCCCTGCCAGACGGATACCTTCTTTATGGGATGAAAATTGGGAGAAGAATAGAACAGGATAGGAGAGGAATGGGATGGAATTACAGGCCTTCGGGCACGTACATATAGCCGAGTGAGGTATCAAATCTAAGGTCTTAATTTATAAATTATAACTCGAGGTCTAGCTCGGAGCCAACCACTTGTATATACATTTTCTAAGATGTTCCATCTTAACTTCTGATGTCTTCTATGCATAATGATACTGTTTCAAGAAGTAATATAACAAAGTTAATATTGCTATACAAGTATATGCGCACTGATCCCTTAATCCCCAAACAATTAACAGTAGTGTAATCAGATCGGTAATCAACTGGTAACGTGAGATTTCAACTAAGCAACATTGTCAATATTGCACTCGACACCTGAAATTGTACGGCAACATTTGATAATTTCCTCAGAATAATAACTAAAGTCTAGAAGGAAGGCTTAAATAGCAACTAAACTTGATATAATATCTGCTGTATTTTGACTTATTCCTTCTATGTATTGTTGTATTATTCTATGTTATTCTATGATAATTTTATGTTTTAATAAGTTCTATATATCAGCATTCCAGATGTCGCTTGTTAGCTGTCAACAAAGTCATATATACAGTTACCTACCGTAGCGAAAATATTCAAGATATTTGCATATACTGCAAATATCTTGAATATTTTCTTGGTGCTTGGTGCGTAACCCAGCTACCCTCATTTTGCTAATAGTCGTTATGACTAACTGTGATTTGTTATCAACAGTCGTTTAAGCTTATTTTACAATTCCCCCTATTAGTTTCTTAGAGTACATTAACTTATTTAGGAAACGCACTAATCGACGAAACTACTTAAAAAAAAACCTGTGACTAGAATTTCACATAAGAAGAAAGAAAGAAAGATTAAGAAGTAACGATTGAAGTAAGGATTGTGACAGGCAGACTTGTCATGACGCAGGCTCAGTGGATGACCCTTCTGATCGCGTGTCAATTCAGGGATTAAAAGTATGTTATTCTGAACCCTTACATACATGCATTTCAAGTTTCATCATAATCAGTATAGTATTTTTGCGTGAAGAGTTACAAACATACATACATCCTCACAAACTTTCGCATTTATAATATTAGTTGGTTTTCAAAAAGCGGACATACGCGCATATTTAACTCATCTACGAAGTCAAGATTATCTTTTGTCTAAACAGCTCATATTCTTTCATTCATTCATTCGTCTATAAATTTTATCAAGAGTACGCCGAGATAAATAAATAATTAGTAAGTTTGATAATAATGATTCACTTATTACTTTCCAAAAATACTACGCAATACTTACATTTAATTCAATAATTAAATTGCAATGCACACTTTATCATTTACTATCCACTCTGGAATTTAATTATGTATGTAAATTCATTAATTCGTTAATACAATAAACACTTTTTAATGGGTTATTGAAACTGCAGAATATTGTGTTTATTTAATTTATTTATCTCCGGTAATCTTATTTTCTTTATTGGGATCAGGAAGAAAGTAGACGACGCTTGCTTGACCTGCAAAATAATAAAAATAATCTGAAATCTATACTAATATTATAAAGGGCAAAGATGTGATTTTTTGTTTGCTTGTTTGAAATGAAAAGGCTCCGAAACTATTACATTATGCTACGGCAGCAATTGATAATTGAGCAATTGGTAATAAGTTTAGAAATGTTCCCATGGCTTAATTTTCATTTTGATTATGGTACAGCTGGTTAGCGGAGCATGCGGTTTACCTGATGTTAAGTGACTAACCACAGCCCATGACCATCTGCACCATCAAAGTGTCGCAGATGCCTTAGCTTTTTCATTTTATTTATTTTATTACGGGAAAGTAAGAACAAATACCTTTTTAGACGAAGCAGAGTAAGACCTCGTCTAGAAACTTTTTCATAATACAGATTTATATCTATACTAATATTATAAAGATGAAACCTTTGTATTTTTGTTTGTTTGTATTGAATAGGCTCAAAAACTACTGGATCGATTTCAAAATTTCTTTTACTAATAATTACTTAGAGGGATTCTTCCGAATAGGCTATTATTAATAGTATACAATATTATGCTACGGGAGTGAAGCCGCGCGGATCAGCTAGTAAACACTAAAATAATATAAGATTAAAGCAATAATATCCTCATATTGAATAGATGTAATACTCATTAATTATCAATTGTTTCTACAACAATTGCCTGTGATTATCTAATCTGTGGTATAGAAATTAATATGAACTCAATTTACTTCTCAAATTACACGTTCTAAATGTATTTAGAGTCAAAATAAGATACTACATATTTTTATAGAAATAAATAAATAAATATTCTTGGATTCTATCAAATTAAAAAAAAATGTTTTCGTTCATATTTTCTCAGTTCCTTCCTTCCCTAAACTTCTAAAAATATTCCAAAACTAGCCAGTTTTAGCAAGACCAACGAACGGCAATTGATTTTCATAAATATGGATTAAAGCTAAGCATCCACAGGTCGGCATCGAAGGCATCTGTCGCATTTGACGGTCATAATATTATTTGTACAGGAAGTCAAACAAGTCCGTCTACTGTTCGGCATCGTATCGTAAAAAAATAATCCGATGTGTTTGACACGGAACTGTGGACACTTAGCTTAAAGAATTAATCCAATTTCGTCCCTTTTTTTTCTTTATTTTATTAGGTACATTTACAATTTGTGTATGCCAGCACCATCGTACACTAATACATACATACAGCTAACTAATACGTCGCTCGAGACAATCCTTAATTAATATCAAAATTTTCTTTGTTTCCACTGAATTTGGAGATGATAAAAAACGGTGAAAGGACCCCAAATCAGAATTTCGTTCCTCTACATGAAAAAGTACGTAATATAGTTGATACTTACTCAGAGCCGCAATAGATAGAGTGACGAAAGGGGCCATACACCCCATCCCTAATAATACTGGGAAGAGCACATTCCCCAATAGAGAGCCCGTTCTTCCAATGATCATAGTTATCGAGAATGCTAATGCTCTGAAAGAAAATAATATCGTAAGGCATAGCTATTTAAGAGGCACCGCAATTCAGGAAAACATCTATTTATTTTACGGCACAGCAGGCAAGGGAGCAGAGCAAACGTAGAACTGTACAATTGCATGCAGTATAAATCTTACATATCCATTAAAAATTTACGTTATGTTTAATACGACAGAGAAATATTAAATAAAAATATTTAATACCTTAGCTTAGTAGGAAAGACTCTCACAACGATATTTCCTTGCAACATCCCGTTCGTCTGTACCATAGCACACGTGATAGAAATCAAAAGAGCAATCTGTATGGACGAACTGGTAAAGTACAAGACTGCTGACGTCACAGCACACGAGATTTGTAAGATGAACATAAGAGTTCGATGACCGAGGAGTTCGACGAGGAAACTGCAGGCGATCGTGAAAAAGAGACTAGTGACCCCAAAAATGATGGTGTTTATGTACGTTTCCGCGCCACTGATTTTCTGAAATAAAAATATTTCGCGTTATAAATGGTTTAAACAATTTAATCCAAAATCTAAAAAACTTTTTTGAAAAAGATTATTGTAAAAATGAAATAAATATTTCTGGACAAACTAAGCAAAGCTTCTACTATGGAAACTAGATGACTGATAGACTTACGTTAACTTTTCTCAATGCACAATATGCTATCGATAAATGAACACCGAGCTAGTAGAAAATTACAATGTTCGTTACATCATAATTTTCTACTCTAAAAATTTTCCTCGGAAAGAAAAAAGAAAGTTCCTTACGAAGATTATTACTACACTTACTGGTACACAAACGGCATCCGTTCCAACCTCTTGAGGTCCGTTATAACTGATCATTTCGCAGAACTGGCCAGATTCACCGTGGTCCTTCTCATAATGCTCGATGATGGTGGATATCTGCGGATACCAGAGCCTTAGGCATGTGTATCTATAACAAGTATTAGGAAAACATGTTTTTTTTATTAATGTCAGGCAAAAATTTCTCGTGATATTAAGTGAATAGGCTAGGTACTTTTTATTCCGTACCTAGCCTGTTATAAATATGTGTGTTTGTTCAACAATTACCTGATTATCAGATAAACAAATTCATAATTCGTATTGTTCTAAAAAAGGTGTGAATGCTAGCAGAATCATTCGGGGATTTACAAAAATGGCACTTAAATAATATTAAGGCCAAGATCTTCATATTTGAAAAATAATTCATTAGTAAAAAGCAAGATATTTCTCATACATTTAATCAGCAGTAACATAAGTAAAATTTCGTACCGCCTTTGGTACTTTCTAAAATTAAATACTCACGTAGAAAGACAGACAAATGCCATACTTGATATGAGGAGAAGCCGATAAATGTTCCGTTTGTCGAAGCAATCTTTCACTTCAAACAGACTCTTCACTATTTGCTTCTTTACACCCAATTTCGCTTTCGGTTCTTGAGATTTACCACTTTGTAAGGTTTTTATCTGAAATAATAATTCTATATTCATTTTTTATTTAAGCCTTCGGCCAAACGCTCACCGTACGGAACCCGGTGCAAAACGACCCTCACGCTTCTGTTGCGGGATAGAAATTTCACAATTTGCAAAATCAACGGGTCGATTCTTAGCTCGATAAATAAATTAATCAAAAATTCAATGGTAGAGTTTTTTTTTTTATTGTCATCTAAATCAGTCTCGAGACACTTTTCGACATCTATAACAGTCAGTTCATAGTTTAGATTTAGCTCAGAAAACCCTCTTTAAAAATCGACCTGTATATGTCATTAATAAGGTTGATAGCTTTTGTGGCGTTCCAAGTGTAATGTTAAAAACATTTTTTTTATTTGATTTTTTAAAACAATCTCACGATCTTAATGATTAAAATCGATTCATCGTCTTATACCATATATATTTATAGCATCTAATTACATGTATAATGTCTTGATTTTTTTTTACCCTTTATATATACAACAAAATATTATTCTTATATTGCAGACTAATGTCGTTAAGAAGTTTAATTTTTCAAACACAAATTGAATATTTAGTAGAATCTTTGTTGCGACATAATATGTAATATTTGCATACTGATAACAATTTGTTTGAGGAAGATATCTTGCAAAATCAAGAAAATATTTAAGTAAGTTGATAATTTTACACTAAGTTTTTATGATTTTTCTCGAAGACCTACAATTTGCCAGATATTGCGCTTGTGGGAATCACGTTCTACATAGTAATATGCATACTTTTTTACATATCATAGTAACGATACCTATTAAGCTAATTTTAATAGGGATCCTTTGAATACTTTATGATTTTCTGTTATAAATCAGTGTTATTTTACATGCGCGTCATCGCCACAAAATGTTTTTTTTTCAAACCAAGGGTGGATTCAATTACTTTCAAATTAAATTCTTTAAGTATGAGATAGACTTACTTTTGAAATGTTTCAAAATTACCCCACCCACCGCACGAAACATTGTACAATACAGCTTCAAACCGTATTTTCAGGGGCCACGCCGGCCCAATTTACACCGAATTAATGCTACGCACACACATAAAATACTTACCGGAAAATCATCTTTATTCTTCCCCGTATTCACATGATATATGGTCTTCAAAACATCCAAGGCTTCCTCGTTGCGCCCTTCCGAGAGCAGGAACTTAGGGCTCTCCGGTAATGTGTAGTACAGCACAAACGCAAATAAACTCCACAGTGAACAAACGTATAAATAAATATTCCATGAATGTAATTCTGAAAGCAAATATCGCAAATGTTGTTTTAGAGATAGAACAAATTGTGTATGAAACTTGATTGTTGGTTTTGTTTAATGAGTTTAATAGATATTTTTTAATTCATACGTTGTTATTTCTATAAAAGTTTTTGTGTTGATTAGTTATTCGCATTGAATATTAGAAAAGCTTAAAATAAATACAACATCTAGAACGTTTCATTATTAACTAATTATCTATCCTAATAATATTATATCCCCAAACTATGAGAGCGGATAATCCCAATGGGACGAAGTAAATTACATAGTGAATATAATAAACACTGAATATATACTAATACTTAACTAACTGGATTTGATTTTTTTCTTATCATGAAAGATTCATAAGGAAGGCAACATTACACTCAGGCTCAGTTATTCTAAACTAGCACAACTACACCCTCTATATATCCCGTTACCGTAGATTTTCGGGGCGTAAACTATCCTATGTCATTCTTGGGATTTCAAAGAATCTTTGTACAAAATTTCATCCTAACGGGTCCTATAGTTTCGGAGTATATACAATACAACTCCCACAATCCTTCAGTATAATTACGTATTAAAGTTTCCATTTGTGTGAAGATTTATAGGTACACACTTATTACCCATGTGTGCACATGCACACTAAAATAAAAAGTCTTTTTTCTCTATTATATGTTGCAAAAAACGTTCAAAAATGACTCACCAAAATACCCTTCCCGTAGTACAAAATGCAACTGAGTTTGCGGTAGTATAGCCCAGGACATGAGAGCCACCACGATAAGTGATATCGACATAAACGACCCGAGAAGTAACAGAATTCTGTCACGGATGTCCTTGTGTATAAACTCTGAGAGCATCGTCGATATTGCAGTGTAGGATACGCTCATACTGAAAATATAGAAAAAGAAGATATAAGAGGCTATGTAAATTTATATTTAACGTATAGAAGTGTACTGCGATTCTATATAAGTGGCCAATAGAAGAAGTCAGTTGATAACCAATCACAGAAAGTCATTCTCTATTAGCAAAGTGAGGGTAGCTGAGTCGGTAGGTCGTTCAAATACCAAATCGCATTCAATTAGATTGATATAAATAATAGTGATAGAAGTGTACTGTGATTATATATAAGTGGCCAATAGAAAGAGTCAGTTGATTATCACTCACAGAAAGTCTCTATGTCATTGTCATGACGTCGATAAGACGTTCGAGCACCAAGACGAAATTGGTGCCAACGCGGAATATTTTTTTTGGGGTGATTCTCAGTTATCGAGAAGATCTTGTACTGTTTAACGCGGACGTTACAGGCGAACCGACTAAAGGTTGTTTACCCCGAATTTATCACGAGCAAAGCCAGTCGGCCTCGTACACCTGCTTCACCCTTTTCCGTGCAATTTCCAGTATAAAAAATATCCTATATCCTTCTCCTGGTCCTAAGCTCTACGAATTTTCTACCGAATTTGTCCAACAGATCTCGAATTATAAGTGTTCTAACAGACCCGACTTCTTTTTTTTAAATACAGAGTGTGGCATAATGAGTGGATAATATGGCATCGGCAGATAGTAGAGCACGTTATGACAGTTCAGAAAAATATATGGCTTTTATCTAACATGAAATTTATTTTTCTGCACCGTCATATTATCGTCCTCTATCTGTAGGTGGCATTTTATCCACTCTTAACGGCACACTCTGTACGTAGATTATTTTAAGCCAGAAATATTAAAATACATTTATAAATACAATATTATCGCAACACTGAGTCATGGTGAGAATTTCATTATATTTTGGCGTGTGAAAAATTTAATTTCCAACTTGCTAACAAGCGTGGGAGTTTCTAAAATTCCGTGACTGGCATGGAAATAGTTAAAATTTTGTGTACAGTAATACAAAGTCTTAATTAGTGTGTTGCGTTGATCAGATTTATTAGATATTTTATTCAAAATATTATTAAGACTTTATTTAAACTATTAAGGATGCTACGATACAATCTCATAATATCATGTTCTCATGTTTTACTTGAAAATAAATTTATTTCATTTCATGGGAAGTTTGTTGATGTATTTACTATCAGCGTTCCTACATTGAGAATTTTGATATACGATAACAGTTCAAAACAAATAGGGCCAGTTCAAGGCGAGAGATAAGATGTAGCATTAATAAAATCCCTAATAACTCGTTCTTCGTGTATGCCACATAATAAACTACTTTTTATTTAAAATGCAAATAGAAATAATAATACAAAATGAAAGTGACGAAAAAAATATTATATTTAATTTCCTTAAAATTTAAAACACTAGTTTTTATTCGAAACTGAACGTTCTAATGATAACTATCTATGCCCTGCGGTTTCATCCATTTCCCTGGAATTCCCGGGATAAAAGATATTCTAAGTCCTTTCCCGGGTTTCAAACTCTGCCCAAAATTTCATCCAAATCGGTTCATTCCTTTAAGCGTGAAGAGTGACAGACATCCAGACAAAGTTACTTTTACATTTATAATAATTTTATAATAGTAAGGTTAATAGAAATCTACTTACGCGACCCCTTCAATCAACTTAACGAAAATCAACATCCAATATGTCTGACTAGATCCTTCGAGCAGGGCACATAGAAACACGCCGAGATTCCCACTGAGAAGAAATATCCGACGTCCAAATGTGTCAACTAAAAATCCTATGAAAACGCTTGCCCCGATTTGTCCTGTAAATTGAGGAAATTATCAGTACTTTTTTTAGCTCTTAACTTAACTTGAGGAAATTATTAGTACTTTTCCGAACTCTTAACTTAACTTGAGGAAATTATTAGTACTTTTCCTAACTCTTAACCCTTTCAGACCTGGCGTACACAAATGTACACATAAAATATAATAAAAAAAATTGCTATTTATTTCGTTACAAGTGCAGTTGTGAACACTTGTATTCATATGTCCACATTATAAACTATAAAAATATATACTATTAACACCATCTTTTAGCATTTTTTGTGACCTTTTCGTCATGTTTCGATCAGTGGCTGACCGAAGTTGGACCGATGTGGGTAAGCTCGTCATTTTTATTTCTAAAAAGTAGGAAATAGCTAAATATACGCACTGCAAAAATATGAATTGATGTGATATATTCCTGAGGTCATAAGTAATATATAATTTGAGTTTATTATTCTATTTTTGTATCAATTATCACAATTTTTATATTTGTACACAAATGTACACATCAGGCGTAAACAATGTTTTTACGATTGCTGAAGTATATTAGCTGTATTTGCAAAATCTATTTTGAATATGTTTGTAACTATAATAATAATGATGTTGTTGATGATCCATATAAAATATATGTTATATGTTGAGATAAAATATTTTTTTTACATTTTCAGATAAAAAAAACACCGATATGTTTTCACCGGATGCCTTGAAAGCTCTATGCGCTGGAACTCTTTCCAATTTGGAGCTATCGTCTGATGACGAAGAGCCGTTTGGATTTACTTCTGAAAGAGAGTTGCAGACTGTCAGATTAGGTGCAGATGTCATCAATCAAAACCAACGAGAGGTATTCCCACCCGACACTGAAGAAGATGAAGGGCCTAGCTCATTGTGTATTAGAACGAATGATCCAGGAGTTACTGACACCTGCGATGAAGTGGTTCTCGAAGTACCACCGACAACAGAAATAGATTTCTCTCATGAAAATATACTTCAGAATATTACGCCTAAAGAGAACATTAGGTGGAGACACAAGGAACTCCTAAACACAATCTCATCATCAGATTGGTTTCCACTGTGGTGTCACGTGACGTCACAATTCCTAATTCGCGATGTTGAAATGTTTTCGCCGCTGACCATATATGTGGTATATATGGTTCCAAACATCAATACTCGGGCCTAACGGCTGGCCAGTCCTGTGGTTCGTTGGAGGAATAATACCATCCTCCACAGTGATGACCCCTATCCTGAACACCTTCCTTCTGATCATCCGTTCATACCATATCCACTCCCTTCCCTCCCCGCCAACCGGCCGCCAGTCTGAGCATTCTCGGCTACACTGGGTACCCTGTCCACTAACATGTCGCGACCGCACATGTCTGGTCAGATCCCTCAGCCTCAGCTCACTTCACACTCCAACGCGGAGCTTACGCAGCATCACTGCACAGTTCCGACTCACTGAGAACTACGCGGCATTCAGTTCCGACACACTGGAACCTGCTCCTGGCACAGGCAACCAGGTACGACCTCCGGTCTCGGGGGGGAGTCCTGTGGTGTCACGTGACGTCACGATTCCTAAATCGCGGTGTTTAAATGTTTTTGCCGCTAAGCATATATACTACTTCCAAACATCAATCCTCAGGGCCTAACGGCCGGCCAGTCCTGTGGTTCGAACTGGTCGAGGATCCTCCCTTTTCGTTGGAGGCGTTGTATCAGTAAATATATGAAACATGCTTTTTGTATGTTCAAATGACTGATTTACCTGTTCCAATTAGTTGCCTATCCCAAAGAAAAAATCTTGTTTTTGCTAATAATTATAAGAATTGTACTTAAGTTTTGTTAGTTTTATATTTCCTAATAAAAACATTGAGAAATTAAACATTTTATAATTCCAATGAAATCCCCCTAACAGTAGTCTTATCCACTACGTAAGACGGATGTGCACATTTGTACACAAAAAGAAAAACGATATTTTCTTAAAAACCTGACAACCAGGATTTTTTTCATAATTTTTTCCTAAGTCTTTTTACTCTACTCTAGCTTCATTATTTTTTTTAGATTCATTGGACACAAAAAAATAATTCAGGTCTGAAAGGGTTAACTTAACTTGAGGAAATTATCAGTACTTTTCCTAACTCTTAACTTAACTTGAGGAAATTATTAGTACTTTTCCTAACTCTTAACTTAATTTGAGGAAATTATTAGTACTTTTCCTAACTCTTAACATAACTTGAGGAAATGATTAGTACTTTTTTAACTCTTAACTTAACTTTAGCTTAACTTTAGGAAATTTTTAGTACTTTTTTTAGTTCATGACCTAATTGGTGCAGTGGATACAGCAATGGTCTATTGCGCCGGAAGGTGTGGGTTCGATCCCCACGAGTAGAAAATTATTATGTGACGAAATTTGTTATTTAGTTTCCAAAATACAAGCTTTGTTCAGTTTGGTACTAGATGGCGTAGTGTTAAATGTCCCACGGTATTTATTTATTTAACTGAAATGCTCGGAATGTACCTACTGTTTCTAGCAGTGGCCGTACGGTTTAGGTTATGTGCTTTTTATATGCGCAATTTCTTTTGAATATTAAACATTTGTTAAAAAGTAGGTGAAGATGTAGGTGAAGGTAAAGGAAATTTATTGATTTATCGATAAGTGAGCCATCGTATAATTAGTTGTATTAAGACGGTTTATACTCTAGTGAGTATAGACCGTCTTAATACAACTAAGTAAAGGAAATTTACTTACCAAAGAATGGCATTGCGTTCAACCATCCCTTCTGCATTATATTCATGTCTAAATCACATTCGGCTATGGGTAGGATGAACGATGACGTGCTCGTCACCATTATAGTGGATTGCAACGCGCATAACGATGCTAATAATAATCTGATGTGGAACCACCCAAATTTACACGTCTTTAACGCTTCTTCTAATACAATCATTGAGTCATCTTGATTTGCTGCAAAATAAGTTTTCATTCAATCATTAAATTCGTTCTATATTTACGCTCTGTCTTAGTCCCTTGATATTAATTACAGTTTAAAAACGTGACAAATACTTTAAACTATTATTCGTGGACCATTAATAACAGCGTAATCAAAATATCACGGATTAAACTGAAATGTTAAGGTTTTATTTACCCGTATTCACAAACAATACTATGAGTTCTTACAACGCACAGGGCTCTATAAAGCTTTTCAAAGACGATACTTAAGTGTTGGTCTGTCAATTGGCGTTTAAATTAAGTCTTATTGTTTTTGAATTAAAGACTTGTCATTTGGAACTCATTGAGAAATGTACTCGCATAGCATTACTACTTTACTTACACAATTATCGATTTTGAACACGAGCGTTAGTCTAATATAAAATATATTATTTTGTTTCAATGTGATCTAAATCGATAGATATATTTGTTTTTTTTTTTCTTATCAATGTGATTTCAATTTTTATATTGTTCTCCCGATGTAATCACAATCTTAAAGTTTATTTAATGCGATTATAAAACGAATTATTTCCAGGGCATTTTGTAAGAAATAACAACTATTACGAACAAAAATGTAATTGCTCTATTCAAACAGTAGTGTGTCATGATTGATTTAATATGTACCTACGTTATAGACAAATATCACAACATATTATAAAATGTATGTTGTACCCTATGGGCTATTCTGGTACATAAGCTATATTACTGTAAAATTAATCTAAATATGTGCAGTACTTTTTGTGTATAAGAGTAACAAACAAACATTTAACAGTTTCGCTAATATTATTAGCAGATATTATGATACTCAAAATACAAAATTTCAAGTAACCTTATTATACATTGTGGAATTTAATTTCAGATAATTATTATCAACGTAAAGTATTTAAAAAAAAACTCATCAGACCAGAATTTAAACAAATGTTTCAATTCAATTTATTTATTACACGACACATTTCTTTTTGAGACTATTAAATATTATCTTGTTTCCTGTTCCTACTATTCTACTATCTTACTTACTACCAATATAACAAAATAGCTTTCCGTCCGCGTTTTCTCTCGTGGTCTACAAAATTCTGTATTTATAGAGACGCGAGATTTTTAACCTAATACCAATAAAAAACAATGTAAAACTTTAAATAAGTAGCTCATTCTTTTTTTACTTTTATTGTATCACAGGCAATATTAATGAACATATTATGCAAAACTAAAAAATGCGGATATTGATGAAATTGGAATACAGATATAAATTAAGTGATAGGGTACATTTTATTGCTCTTTTAGCACCCAATTTTATGTGAGCGAAGCTGCAGATAACAGCTAGTATTTCATAAAGCTAAGCGTCTACTTTTCAGCATCATACGCATCGAACTCATTTCAGATTCGGATTCGGATTTCACAAATATAAAAGTAATATTCTTTATACAGAATGTCACACAAGTGCGTCCATCTGTATCGGACCGCGTTTTCTACACAAATCATGAATCCGATGCGTACAGGTATGTGGACGCTTAGCATTACAGCACAAACATGTTTTTCTTGAATAAATTTCTTGATATTTTGATTACCAACACGTGACTGATCACTTAACTGATCTTTAAAATATACCAAACACAGAACTAAAACCTCACTATGTTTTCACTTAACAAAATCTGTACCTTCATTTTGATTATTTTCAATATCATCAACGTTTTTGTTCATTTTAATTTAATAATTTAAGAGTATTATATTTTTTCAACTATTACACAATTTTTTTCTTATCAACTTGAATTACAACGCTTATTTAAAACAGTTTTACCACTACTAAAACAATGTGGTAATGTCACTGGGTGACGTACCATATAACAATTAAAAAACAAATATTTGAATATGATAAGGGAGTTTAATGAAGCAGATATTATAAAGACGGTTCTGTTGAAAATTGATAATTATTACGTAGTTGCGTCTGAAGTTTTGCGAGTTCCTTTGTTTTTATGCTATAGCGGGCAAGCGGAGCGTAGAATTCAGATGATGTTAAGTGACTGATTGCAGCCCATAAACATGTAGAACATGAAAGTATCGCACATGCCTTGCTAGCTTAGAAGAAGGAGGGGGGATCATGAGAGAATTAATTATGTGAACAGGATGGGAGAGGAATGGAATGGGAATACAGGCCTCCGGAGGCCCGCTCACCGTACGAAACTTAATGCAATACTGCTTAACGACGATCTTCTGCTGGGGGTTGGTAATTTCACCGGTGCGAGCTTGGCCCAATCGCCATGTGCCATGCTCTACGTCCACTATTTTATAGCTGAAGATGTTATGCAAAATTACCCTCCATTGCCTCTTATGACACACTCTTGTAGAAATGGGAAAATCTTCATCTTTGTCAAACAATTATAAATGTACATTAATGATCTAAGAACTAAACCGTTTTACCATCCGATGTTTCGACTGAACTAAAGTCTTTAAGCAAACGAATTTTAAAATATAAATATATCAAAGGCTAACTCAATTAGTGAGATGAATGCCTTGCTCGCATTTCAGGATACTGAATTAAATTTTAAGTTTTAATGAATGCTCTTAAAACCTGTATTTAGTTCGGCGGTTTTAATTACATACAAACGTCTGGGGTATGCTGAAGATGTTAGTTTAGTGGATCCGGGTTTATACGTTACGACTTTTCGTATCTAACTTGAAAATTGTGGCTTTCCAGTTTAATGATTAACATCTACCTATAACTTTAATATTTTCCTATTTTATATAAATACAAGATATGATTTTTTTAAATTGGTATCTACACATTTGCCGCATTTGCGGTGGAGAGTGGGTTCGATTCCCAGTTTTCTATTGTCTGGGTGTTAATTTATCTGTAGTATGTGTATATTTTTGTAAAAAAACAGTATATTTAAGTATGTCTATCAGAGATCTAGTTTCCATAGTACAAGTTCTGCTTAGTTTGGTACTAGAATGAGTTGTGTGAAATGTACGGGAATATTTATTTATTTATTATATAAATTTTCTTTTGACAAAATATAGAACCAACATTCTCACGCTAAAAAGTAGAAAATAACTTTTATTTTATATTGGCACCAAGCTGCTTTCGGTAATAAAGTCATAATGGTTAAAATAATTTCCCTAATAATTGACCTAATTTTTACATGATTTCAAACAAGTCATTGTATAATTGCAGTTTTAGCATTTCTTTACGATAATGTAATCGTAACTAAGTCGTATATTATAAAGCTACCCAAAAATGTAGTTTTTCAACACAAGAGTTTATATGATCAAGTACAGCCAACAAATGGACCTTAAATTACTTCGGCTTGCGAAACTTGCAACCTGAAGCTAATTAAATAATGGAATATTACTTTAGTGAGAGTGCAATTTCAGTGTTGTTGCGCAACCGAGCAACTTCATTTATTCATATTTACATTACATTACGTTACGTGCTCAAAAATGTACTATTTTATGACTTTTATATTATCATGGCCTGTATTCCCATCCCATTTCTCTCCCATTCTGTTGTACTCCTCTCCCAATTTTCCATCATTAATCCTCTCCCTATTTTCCCGCTTCCTCCAAGCCGGCCAAGCAAATTACCTGCCTTCAGTAATGCACTGTGTTTTGTACTGTGACCCAGAGACCTGTATTTCCATACCAATACTCTCCCAGTCTGTTTTATTCCTCTCCCAACCTCCTATCATTAATCCTCTCCCTATCTCCCTGGGCTGCGGTCAGTCACTTAACATTAGGTGAACCGCATGCTCCACTTGCCCGCTGGTACAGAAAAAAAAAATCATTTTACGGTGGCCTCATAGAAGATTGTTTCGAATATACCAATAACGGTTTGATATACGAATTATCATGTATCATTGTATAGGATTGAAGTCAAGTAAAGGGATTTTATAGTATAGTTTGTGAATGAAAAAATTAAGTACAAAAATGTATACATTTCGCTCATCTTCGAACTCGACATTTTCTTTTATCTAAGCCAATAACGCTTATGACATTTAATCAAGACCAATCTCAATAACTTGAACCCAATAGCATCTTTACATCTGGATCTAAATATATAGTATTGATCTGCCCTCGTTTGCATTTAGCTTCACAAAGCAAAAATATAATGTCCAAGAAACCACTTTATATTGAAATCTCAGTTATAAGATATTTCATTACAAAGACAAAGATTTTCCGGTGTATTTTTCTTTGCAACTTTAGAAACGTGCATCAAAAATCTACCGTCGAATTGAAAACCTCCTCCTTTTTTGGATGTCGGTTAAAAATAAAAAGTTTTAAAATACAATAGTGAAGCCGCACGACGCAGCTGATGTACAAGAACAAACATAACTTAATTTGTATCTATAATTAGATAACTTTTTATATACAAAAAAGTAATGTTTATTTGAAAAAGCATCGTCTGTGGGAATTTCCATTAATAGAATTATGATAAAAGACATTTTTAATTGTCTAATTACTAGTTAATACTATAAAAAACACGGAAATTTCAGGATTGATAAGATAAAGAGTTTAGCAAACATCTTGTTTGCTAAACTCAAGTAAGAGTACTTTAATAATTAAAACTTAACATAAAAGTGAATTGCTGTGATTTTACCCGCGTGTATCATATCGTAACTATTACTTCAGATCCCGTGAGAATATGCTAAGCTATACCAAGTTTCATCACAATTGGTTCAACAGTTTCAGAGTGCTTCTGCCTTTGCGGTTACACTAATGCACCATAATATCTGCGCAGCTGGCTAGTCTCTGTTAAGATAAGACAACATGGCCGCATCTGTGCAGAATAATTATTATTATTATTAAAATCTAATAGACTTTTTCAAACACATCCAATAGTTATGATTAGCGTACAAACAAAACTGTAACTTCATAATATTAAAATATAGATTATACTGTAACCAATACATTTCTAGCAATAAGATCCCGCCTGCGAATCGCAGAAATTTAATAAAACAGGGAAAGATTCTTCGCAATTTTATTTTATGAATATGTTTTAAACTGCGACAAAAAGACGCCAGTTCAACGGATATTGTATTTGTATTTTACATTGAAAGAATGGAATTCATTGTAAAGTATTTTACTGAATTAAATTGTACGTTTTCTATAAAGGCATTCTCAAAGCGAAATTCCTTGGTTGGATTTTAAAGAAACTATTGTGTTTAAATAACTTGTTTAAGTAGAAAAGAAATATTTTTCTATTCTAATTTGAACAGATATTTTAACCCCCTGTACTAAAACAGGAGTAAGGTGTAAATTTAACGTGCCTACACGTCTGGTTGTCTGCCACTCCCAAACGAATTCATTAACTATTTTTTTTGTCTAACGGTGACTTATGTGCGTGTGAGAATCGGTTGAGCCATTTGTCCGTAGAATAACCGCATGTCTGCAAAATAATATGCTCGAATAGGATCATAATAAATATTAGACCAGTGGTTTTGCAGATAAATGGTTAATATACTATCTCCGTTCCATCGCTGTTAAAAATAATGATATTTTATTAGTAACATACACGAATAAAACCGCGGGGCATAGCTAGTATATGTGTGTATTTAAGATTAAAGTTTTTTATCTGAACGTTACGCTTGATGTATAAAATAAAATAAATATTAAAAGACGAGACAAACATTTTTAGCGGTTTGTCGATAAAGTTTATCGACCTTACTTATCTTTTTCTACAAATTATATCAATTAACTATTTAAAATGTAGTTGGTACAATTAATTGATAATTATTCTGAATTGTAGGTGTACATGAAAAAAATATATCCGCGAGAATGGCAACCACACAGATTAAATAAAGTGGTTAATTAATTATTTTAATTATTAATTATTTTATTCTCTAATCAGTGGTCAACCATATGAAAGTTGTTGGTGGACTCAATTGCATACTAATAATTAATAGAATTATATTCTATAAATATCTTTCGTACGTGAAATTTTGTAAAATATGAGTATGTTTTTGATTTCATTTTGACAATGAATTCAATGATGCAACTTATTGACTGACTAGTTTAATTGGTTGTTATGCCTGATCTGAGGCGTACCGCACACATTAATCGACCGATGAATTTTATTAGTCGTGTAACATTAATAATTATATCTACGGAATATAGTACAACATTAAGAATCATATTTACTGTGAAGGTAGATGATAAACAGCAGTGATGGCAAATGGTATAAAATTGGTGTCGCTATAGAACGCTGAACGCTGTTCAGTAGTGTACGTTAGCTTTAGGCTGTTACTATGCTCGAATAGTGGACCAAAAGGTCTAATACACTAAACCATGATAAGGGAACAGTTTTATTTAGTGTCTAAAATAGCATCTCTGGACGTTGTAAAAGGAGTATTTGTAATAGTCGTTAGCCCGTATATGGGGGCTCCCCACATACAGACTAGCTATTCACTTATCGACCAATGTAAGTGCGCCTTTACATCTATATTGCACCCGAGATACATTCAATTCCGCTTCCTAAACAAAACGACAAATTGCCGCAATTTCATATAAATTCAAGTACATCGCTAAAAGTTGCCGATGCTTCGTTACAGACCCTTATTTCTCATTCAGTACCAGTCTCGAAGTTAACCTTTCAGAATTTCAAAGACCCCGGTTATTGCCGTTATGGGAGGTTAAAAATTATAAGTACTTTTTGTTTTCGACTGTATTGTGATGAATATTTAAAATTGCTTATGAATATTTCTGACTGAGTCGAGGTTTTCCTGCATTTATGGAAACTGCTTGAGGCGTGTTTGCTACGAAAAAGTCAAAGGGAAATTTCTTATATTATTCTCAAAGTATCATGTACATGAAGATTTATTGCTTTTTCAGTATCCGTTATTTGCCTAAGTCTGCCAACATACTCTCAGGAAAAAAGAAATAAAAAATAGGTATATTACGAAACATACTAATAATTTGTAATAATTATAATCATACTAGCTAGTAATTTCGGGTCCTAGAGAGAAATAAATTAATAGCCTTTCTATATTTTCCTCCGTGTGGCGACAAGTTAGAATACATGTGGGTGTCGTAAGAGGCGACACCGGGTAATTCTGTGGCATAACAACTTCAGCAATAAAAGAGAGTCGAGCATTCCACGATTGAGCCAAACTCGCACCGGTGAAATTACCCCTAGCAGAAGATCGACCCAAACATCCAAACATCTAAACATTAAATCTTCCAAATTTATAATATTAGAAGAATGATTGGGTTTAGTACTTTTTTTTACTCTTTAGTACTCCTATGTTAGGGATACTCGGTCTTATTAGTGGAGGTAGATTTAGTGAGTGTAGTTTAATAAAATCTCATGCAAAGTTATTATCGATTTTCGATGTGTATTACTTGAAGTTACATCTTGGCAATAGTGTTCGTAATGACGTCATAGTAACTGTAAGCCAATATAGCTATAATAATATTATGCTAAAAGTTCACGGAACAGCTGTAGGAATATTGAGTACAGTGCCTCAGAACCCTGTTAAACGTGACATTATAAAAAATTTTAAGTATCGTAATATATTGTTAGAGTATTTGTAATTAAATAAGCATTAAGTTGAATGCAACGTTAACGATAAGCTCAGTAAAATATTGCTTAATTAAAGTGATAGCGTATTTCTCGTCTTAATTAACGAACATCTTAACACCACCACTGAACGTTAGCAACGCTTGATAGTGGAATACATTATACAATAACATGCAGTTTGGACCATAGACCATTATAAAATAGACAGATCGAAAATTATTTCTGCTTATGGTAGGCAGGTTTGTTTAAGCTCTTTGTTTATGTTACAGCAGGCGAGGGGACCATGCAGTTCACCTGCCTTCGACTGACCGCAGCCCATGAACGTCTAAAACATCAAAGTGTCGCAGATGCCTTACTGACTTAAAGGTGGGGGGATGAAGAGACGATTAATTTGGGAGACGTGTAGAATAAAACGGGAGAGCAATGGGATAGGCAAGCAACCCTCCGGGCCCACGGTCACCGTACGGAACACAGTGCAATACTGCTTCATGCCGAGCTTCTGCTGAGGGGTTGGTAAAACACCGTTGCGACCTTGGTCCAATCGTCCAATGCTCAGCTCCCACTCTTTTATTACTAAAGATGAAATGACCTCTGTCGCCTCTTACGACATCGATGAGTAGAAATGGGGTGGCGACACACGCTAGTGTAGGTGATCAGCAATAATTAAATGAGTGCAAGCTAAATAGCTGAATAAGTATATTGCACAATTATTTTATATGTATTGTTTCGTTTAGTATATAAGTATATTTATTATGAAATAAAATGAGTTGAATATTACACGTGTTTGGATCAACACCCTCACGCCATTTCACTCCATATTGGTGACCCCGACGCCAGAGGAATCTAACACCGACGTGATGCTGCCCGACGCGGACGTGATCTAACTCCAACGTGATGCTGCCCGACTAGAGCAACATCCTGCCCAAGGACTGCCCGAAGCAAATCTTCAAAGGAGTGGTATTTGCACATTCTAATCGGCCTCCCACAAGCGGGTCTCACCGATTAGGATTTCAAGAGGCAATTTAATACCAGATCCTTACAATAAGATTTTCGGCAAGTCAAAGAGGCAAATATCAAGATGTTTAAGATACCTGATGCCATTAACTCCGCCAACCAGCATCAGAGTCAATTAATAAATCAAACTCCGATGATGCCAGAAAATATGATATTAGATAAAGAGTGCGCAAATAAACTATTATTATTATTGCAAGTAAACAAATTATCACTGGAAGTCGCAAAGCTTAAGATGTCAATAAACTCAAGGAACAATCAACGCAAACAGTCTACAAGCAATTTAAGGCCAAGGCGAGAGCAACAAAGACCAAATCAAAACAATTCAAGTTACAACCATTTTAAGAATCGCACTTATAAATGCGAACCGCCGCGCTCGTACCAATCCCGTCAAACAAAACGACCAGTAGCGTCGAATGAGGTGGATGTTGATGCAATTTTTCCATCCAGCCGTCTTTGCGTTATCGACCGCACAAGTCGATATCGTTTTTTAATTGATACGGGAGCAAACATATCAGTCCTTCCTAGAACAAAGAAGTCGTCGACAACAAATGAATATAAATTACATGCAGCCAATGGAAGCGAAATCAAGACGTACGGTGAAAAAACTCTCATATTAGATCTGGGATTACGAAGACAATTTAGATGGACATTTGTCATAGCTGACGTAAAACAACCGATACTGGGCGCAGATTTTTTAGAAAAACACAACATATTAGTCGATATGCGCCATAAAAGATTAGTCGACGGAGTAACAGGATTATTAAGTCCGGCAAGGATAACTAATTCTGACACACCCACAATAACGACTATAAATGCGGAAGCGCCATTTTCAGACTTATTACAAAAGTACCCAGATATTACCAAACCATTTTGCGCCAAAGAGACTCCAAAGCATAACGTAGTACATCAAATAATCACCGACGGTCATCCGGTCGTGTCAAAGTGTCGACCGCTG
>LQNK01000099.1:123277-134600 GCA_001586405.1 Phoebis sennae
TCCTTTTAGAGCACCTGAAGTTTGTCAATCTGAGCGGGACGGCAGTGAGCAAATGTTACACTTGCGTAAATCAGGATATGGCGAATGCAAGTTTTGTAAAGCGTTAGTTTATCTCTAAGAGACAGCTTACTCAGGAATGTGCTCTCGCATTTCCCTAAGATTAATACTTTTTTCATACTCTGTATCCATTTGGCCAAGCCCCCTCTCCCACTAGGCCAATAGACTGGTGACGCTCTTGATGGTTATAGAAATATATGGTTTCTTAACTACAAGTAAAGAAATAATTCACAAAGACTACAAAACACACGCAATAACTGCTATATCAAAATACCCACGAGACGTGCAAACGTTAGCACGTAACGTTATATAAATCAACATAATTATGTTTTATGTTAATGAGTGCTCCCAAAGGAATACTTGGTGAAGCAATTAGGGGAACGTTGATTCTGTCGATATTCAGTTCAATGAACTTCTAAGGACACTTGTTAAGGTTTACGCGAATTATTAAAAGCCCCGTTGAACCGGAGGACCTGGCTTTGATGCTGATGAAGATCTTTTGTGTAATAAGTTTTTGTATCAAGACATGTTTTGTATATTATTATCCATATACGTATTGAGAAGATAGGCAGTCCTACACTCTCAATGTGTACCCGGTTCCTTTAAAAATAAAACGAGTCGTTTTACTGATGGACATGACAGTACAATAAGGATATTGTAGTAGTAACTAGGTAGTATCTAGTAAGAACTAGGCGTAAGTCTTAAGCGTATCTATACGATAAATATATATATATATATCTATACTATAAACGGGGCAATAACATGATTACCAAAACTTGGTTACGATTTGTTGATTATAACCGCTCGTTAATGAAAACGGTTCATATCTGTTTCACTATGACGTTTCGAAGACCGGGCTGTAGAATACTGAAATCAAAAATGGAATTTTTAAAAGTTGACGAATTACCATCCCAGTAGTAATTTAAACTGTATCTATCTAGGAAAAGAAACAAAATATGGAAACGTTGATAGGTGATAAAATAACAAGTAATATAATATAAAGACATTTCGTAGAATAAGAGACTCTAAAAACTTAAGACGCTTAATAGAATATTGTTCAGATTAATTGGTGTGGTTTAAGAATTGATGTGTCTTGAAAAATGTTCAACTTAGAAGAGAATTTTTTTCTACATTTCACCTTCTCTTAGAATAATATTACACATTGCCTGACGACAACGAAGTCTTTAAATGAATATTTCATAGGAACATCGAGGCAGAGAAACTTCGCACCAAAATTACACGCTCAAAAAGCAAAACAACGTGATAACTCAATCACGCCGCTACAATATATCGTTGTGGACGCGAAATGTTGCCTGATGCACTGATACGCACGAAATTTCCCCATTTTCAGGAAAATGTCCCAATTTACTCTGGGTTTACGTGATATCTATCCAGATTTTTCATGTACACAATAACTTTTATAAATAAATCAGTAACGAAAATTATAATTCTTGTGTTTATTAATTAAGCATTTCCATACGTATTCTCCATTTATTTAATAAGGTTTAACTCTATAAATTAACTGTTATCTTTGTATTCATTCGTGATATATAGATTTTAAAATATATTGATCGATCTAACAGAGCTCCTCAATTAATAAACAAAATTTCCACACAAATATCCCACTTCTGATCTCAAAATTAATTTTTTGACTTGGTAACATTGTATACGCGTAACTAATTTTATGAACGTCTAACCTCGGTAAATCAGCTCCGTTGATAATATTGGACGATTTATCAAACTGCCGCTATGCACTTTACGGGAGTCGAATTGATACCCACATTTTCGTTAAATATTTAATGTATGGAACAGTTTATCATACTTATAGAGTATTGAGGTGTATTTAAATGACTTTATAAATCTAGGTAAATTACGCTACGTTGTACGCTAGGCGGTATATTTCCGAGTTAAATATATTATTAATTTTCTTGGTTGCTTCTCACGAATAATTGTGATGGGTGGGTATTTTCAGTTTTTTTCACATGTTCTGTTTCATAAGAGAGAGTCTTATCAAAATTATAGTTTATACTTTTAATAAATATTTTGGTAAAATAATCTTGTCCGCACACACGCTAATTTTAAGCAGGAAATCTATATAATTATATTAAACTCAAAAGTGACTGACTGAAATTTGGTATGCAGGTAGGTGTTATGACACGTCGACGGGAACATGGAAAACAGATATACGCGGATTAAGCCCCGGGACACAGCTAGTTACATTCATAAAATAAAACAAATAAAAATAAACAAACATAAAATTTAACAAATAAAACAAATTTTGAAAACGTGAAAAGGAAAACCAAAATAAAAATAGACCCTTTGATTTTAATTTAATACGGAAAAACTTAGGGGAAATTACTAATTACATTTCATTGTGGTCTTGGAAGGACAATAAATTAAGATTTGACGAAATTTGTTTTTTCTTTTTTTATTTTTTATGTTAAAGCAAGAAAGTGGAGCATACGGTTCACCTGATGTTTAGTGACTGACCGCAGTCCATAAACATAATTTATCTATACTAATATTATAAAGAGGAAAACTTTGTTTGTTTGTTTGGTTGTAATGCATAATCAGAAACTACTGGATCGATTTTATAAAAATAAAAGGAAAATAAACACACCAATACTTGTGTAAGGAAAGTAAAATACTCGGCGTAGTAAGTCATTACACAATGGGTTCCAAATGTCAAGTCTTTATTTCAAAAACTTCTTAGTATAATCTTGTATTTGTTTTAACGCGAGTACTTTCCATATTAAATAAAATACTTTTTAAAGAATTTTAATTTAGGTTTATTATACATTATTTTACATTATTATTTAACCCGACGTTTCGAGCACTATACAGCGAGCATGATCACGCACATCCTTTAAAAAGTATTTTATTTAAAACTTACTTACTTACTTACTTCGCTGGCGCAGGGATCCAAAGCTTATTTCAAAAACAATAAGACTTAATTTAAACGCTAATAGTCAAACTGCCTGCAAGTATCGTCTTTAAATAGGTTTATGAGGCCCTGTGGGTTATGCGAACTCAATCAATCAATCACTTATGTAAATGTATTGTTTTTGAATACGGTTATCAGTGCGTTCCAAATAGCCGTATAGGTTAAGTATTATAATCTGACGTTGTATATATATGACCATATATTATTATTGTATACATGACCAAATATTTGACTGATTCCTGATGCGAATGACATAATATTATATTAATTAGTTTTGACATTTTGTTCTTAATGTAATTGTATGTAATATGACATTGTAATTTTTTTATTTTATTTGTAAACTGTCTAACGAATTGGTCCTGATTAACTGTAATGTTAGATAATAGTTTTTATTAATAAATAAATAATAATAAATAAGTTAAACGACTCTCGAACGACAACCACTCAAGTATTATCTCTGAATAGGTTCTTGGTGCGTTGGCGTACACTTTTACACCCGTATTCTAAGAAGTTACCTTAATTTTACGCCCACTCAGGTTACGTCAAATATGACGTATGACGAATCGTCAATCGAAAATCATGACATAAAAATATAATATTTTAATAAATAGATCGAACGAATGGAGATGTTAAATTTTCTTCTCCGAAATTTTCACAACGTGAGTGGACGTGAATTAGTAGAGTTCCGACTCAGAATGTAAATTTTTGTTGACAGAGGTTGAGTAAAGTCGAGGAATGCTCGAGGAACGTATTAGAATACGGGTGTGTGACTATAAGACTACTCCGTTCGATCATTTAATAAATTTCGGGTTGTTTAAAGAAAATGTGTTCTAACGACATGAAATTACGGTTGAATTTTATAAAAATACAAACCTATTGCATCATTATAGCGCATCTGCATTAACTTGCGCTGTAACTGCATTTTAATAAAGCAATATTTCAAAGTAAAAATCCGCGTCTTAAAACTACATTGTACGTTTCCTTAGCGCTGAAAGAATACTAAGTGGATAAATGATGAATGCTCTTGATTATAGCTACTACTTTATAATATACACTAATATTATAGAGAGGAAATATTTGATTTTTGTTTGAATTGATTAGGCTCCGAATTGAAAAATTTTTTTACCATTATACGCGATGAACACAGGCTATAAAACATCGGGAGCGAAGCCGTGCGGAGCAGGTAAATAGTTCTATAATATAACAAGAATTTTGCACATTAGTATTATGTAAAAACTTAACAACCAACACGATCAGATTAAATTTTTTATGTTTTTTTTTATGTTATAGCAGGTGATAGGGGGTGCATCCCGTTTACCTGATGTTAAGTGACTGACCGCAGCCCATGAACATCTACAACAGCAAACTGTCGCAGATGCCTTGCCGGCTCGAAGATAGAGGAGGAGTAGAACAAGACAGGAGAAGAATAGGATGAGAAAACAGACAAATACAAATTGTTCAAATTAAATTTAAATGTCATGCTTCATTTTAATCATAGACAATATTCCAAAGTAAAAATCTGCGTCTAAACATTGTTGCATTTCTTTAGCGCTGAAAGAATACTAAGTAGATACAAGATGAATGTTCTTTATTACGGCTAGAGAGCTATAATTACTTTTATTATGGATGTTTTTATGAGCAATTTAGCGTTTTAATTAGATGTTTTACTCACGACAGTTCTTTGTTTTTGTTGATTTTATTTATTTGTATACTAGCTTTTTAAATAAAGGAATGCGGCCTTGCATGAATATAGGAGATTTTTTTAGTATTCTAAACTTTAATAATATGGCATTATAATTTTCAGATGCAAATAACTGACTTAACTAATAAACCATAGAAAACGGTCCTATATTCTTATAATTTTCGAAGGTTTTATTAACAGACATACCGATTGACAAACAGAATGAGAGGCAAAGATACGTCAATTTTATAACAGCCCTCTTTTTGCGTCAGGGGTAAAAAAAGAAAATGGCGAAAATCCGCCCACAAACAAAAAAAGACATACAGTCGAATTGGGAACTGTCATCATAACGAAGTCAGTGTTATCGCTAAGAATGAAAAATTGAAAATACTTGATGAAATTCATAAACAATCATTTTGTAAGTAAATTAGTTATACGTAAGACATTTTTTTACCCGTGTGGCGACAGAATACATGTGTTGCCACCCCATTTCTACCTGTGTCGTAAGAGACGACAGAGGGTAATTCTGCTGCATAACATCTTCAGCAATAAAAGAGCGGGGCCGATTTTTTTCACCAAAATAAAAAATTCTCCTTTCAGCAAGCACCTCAAACCATGCATCATCGCAGAGCTAGCGACCTTCAAAAATTAATCTACGCCATTGTGAGCGGTTTTCCGCTATTATCTCCCAGCGACACGGCTACAACTTCTGCAAACTTCTCCTGTCAGGCCTGTGGTAAGATATGCCGTTCACGCATCGGACTGTTAAGACATACAAAAACACTGTTTGTCCAGCCATAACGCCAATAATCGTCTGCAATAGACGTATAGGCCAATGATGATGATGATGATGATACGAATCTAATATCATCTTCAAAAGTCAACAAGTTACAAAATTTTGCACAATAGTGAAAGCTACTCTTAATAAATTTCAAAGAAAAGCAAACTTGAAATTTACTGGTTTTAAAGTTCATATTTACACAATGTTACCCTAACCTATATTCCTAGCCTCGCTTGTAATAACATCCCCAACTTCGCTTTTATTCAATTAACTAACTTCTTGCTTATGTAATCAATGTCTGCGCAGAACTATAGACGTTTACAATTTCGACTTGTGTACAAGAAGTTTTAAATAAATATGTGGAAGTTTTCAGTGCTTATGCTGAATTTATTATTATGAAGATTTTAATAATTTAAAAAAAATAATATTGATAGTTTTTACCATCTTAGTGAATTACATTTTATTTCGAGTGTAGTATATATTTAATCTGAAAAAAATCTTATCCCTATATACCTTATAAAAAAAAGTCGCTTTCCGATGTCTATTCCTATGAATGCCCCGATCTTTAAAAAGAATGGTTTTGGATTATTTTTAAAAGAAAAGGAAATTCAAAAGGAAGGTGTATATGTATAATACATAAGAGCGAGTCGCTTGTAATGAAGTAAAATATCTGTCGAATATTAACGATATCAAAAATAGTAAGTAAAACTAAGAATCCTTATCATACATTCTTAGGGAATACACAAACTTCTACGCCAACACAATCTTGTCTACAAATATTAAAACACGATACATTTGTTTACACACTACGCTAACAGAGAAATTGAAATTAAGAAATCATAACCAAACTCGACTATACTTGCTTTCACTTTATACGGCTTTTGATATAGTTCTTCCCCCAGATGGTATATTATATTATGTACTTCACACTCGTGGCATAATGATAAATAGCCTATGTTACTCGGGGATAATGTAGCTTTCGAATGGTGAAAGAATTTTTTTAAGTCGGTCCAGTATTTTATGAGCCTATTCATTAGAAACAAACAAACAAAGATTTCTTGTTTATAATACTAGTGTAGACTAGTGTAGATGTACTAAAAGCTAAAAAGTTATGTTTTATCAACTAATCAATAGGCCACTGCTTATCTCAATATAGATATCAAACAGTGTAAGTCAGATCCACCCGATGATTTCTATCAGTGTAATCAGAATGCATGTAGCGTCATCGGTGTATTAATACTAGTATTACGGCATGATGCAATACCATAGTTTTAAAATATGTCTTATGGTATTCAAAGCTCAAGAAAACTCATAATGTTATACCACTCTATGCCCTCAATTTTATCTTTACTAGTAATTAAAGTTTAGTTTCTCAAAAAAAACATTATTATTTGCGTTATTAAGTGACAAACGTTTAAACTTCCAAAAATACAAATTTCGTCATGTATGAGAAGAAACCTATTCAACAGATTTGCAATATTTTAACAATTTTTACACATTGACGCGTGATATTGTATTAGCACAGTGGGTACATTTTATAGATATAATCCACTGACCTTGATTAAAAACTTTCTATAATTATTTTGATCCATTTTATGATGTATACACAAGTTCGTGGTTAACACGCAAATTTACTCATTTATTACACTAAATGGGATATGCTAGTAAAATTAATTAACGCCTCTTGTCGCGTCATGTTGCCTCAGCATAGTGGGTACAAGATATATAGGTGTAATCCAGCGACGGAAGCCTACAACATGACTTATAGCATTCAAGGGACCGAGATAAAACTCATAATTTTATACGACACATGTTACGCGAGGAACTCGGGAAATAAAAGTAAACAATGCCTGTATGAGGTTGTTTAACGGTGTAAGAAAATTGTTTTGAAACTTTGCGTTTTAATTTAGTACATTATCACAGTTTTCAAGTATGTGCATGACAAATATTTAATTTAATAAACCTATCATCAGTTTGTTTGACAAAGTAATATTTTTCGAAAAATCAAGTCTTTTAAAGGCGTATTTAAATTGTTCGTTAGAATTCGCATGCGGGCGATTTCACATATGCCATACAGCCCACATGGCATAATCGTTTTCTCTGGCGCTCGCATTCGGGGTGCGGAAGATTTCTGTAAAGAGTTATGTATGCTGAGAGTTCTGCATTCATTAATCTTCAAATTGACGACCATTGTAATGTGCCATAATCGTCAAGACTATAAACCTAAAACTGCCACATATTAAAAGTAACCATTAAAAACTACTTAGTTGCGTAAAAGGTCAAATTAGTAAGGTTTCTTTCATAGTGTGTATAAGATATATAAAATACTGGGAAAAGGTTACGATATACACTTTTACGTATTCGCTGCATAGCTATACCACAAGTTCTACCGTTAATTCTATTTATATTTTCTTCAGTAAACCGGAGTGAGAGTTTCTAACTGAATTTACATTTAAAACGGTTTGGACCGAACGACTCTTTCAAAATAATTTTCTTTTAAAAGTCAATGTGAACTAGCTTGCATATCTGATATTAACTGATCATCACACACAGAAGATGTTTTGCAAGACTTTTAAAAGAGAAACACAGCATAAAAATATTGATGTAGACGGGAACATTCTATGTAGAGTGAAAGACAGGAGAAAAACCGGAAGATACATAGAAAATTAAAAATTGGATCTCCTCTTATCCAGTTTTTGATCTCGGCTTCGCTTGCATTCAATTCGGGGTCTACAGATCAATAAAAGTTATTCTATAAACTAATCCAGCTAATAGTCTATCTCTACATGACATTTCATCGAAATCCGTTCTATAGTAGCAGCGTTATTGACATATTAACTTTGTAGTATTTTACTTAGATTTCTAGGTTCTACGATGCCAAATCTCAAATATGATTCAAATAGACACGTTCACCCGTATGGCAACGTGTGTCGCCACCCCATTTCTATCTGTATGTATCGTAAGAGGCAGAGGTTAATTCTGCTGCATAACATCTTCAGCAATAAAATAGTGGAAGCCGAGTATTGCACGATAACGATACCAAAAAAACAAACGATTCAAAAACAGAACTCGTAACTGTCCAATTCCAGCACTAACAATGGCACTAAAAATTGAAATATCTAGATTTACGAATATCATAAAGCACGCCAATAAAATGCTGAAAAACCGTATCTAGCATGCGTGACACGTACACCGTGCAAGTAACACGGCTATTCGACTTTTTGTCGACAGTCAAAGTGCCGTAAATCAAGCCGCCCCACTGTTTCACTGCTGCAAATATTTTTCCGGTATCACAACGAGCGCTGCGGGCTAAAGTGTAGGCCAATAATTCAGGGCACTTTTATCTTTGAAGGTTATTTATATTTTGTTATAAATTGATCCTTACAATGGTTCCAACAGTTATTTTTACACTAAAATCACCTAAACCTTAAGTCAGTTTTGCGATATTGCTTTTGATTTTGAAATTAGTGTAAATATATTTTCACAACCCGATTGGCGCAGTGGTTCAGCAATGGTCTATTGCACCGGATTGGATTCGATCCCCACGAGCAGAAAATTATGATGTGATGAACATTGTAATTTTGTACTGTTTGGGTGTTAATTTATCTATAGTATGTATGTATGTATTTACAAAAAAAAAGTATGTTTAAGTATGTCTATCAGTCATCTAGTATCCATAGTACTAGCTTTGCTTAGTTTGGGACTAGGTGGCGTTGTGTTAAATGTCCAGGAACATTTATTTTATGTCAAAAGGCAAATGAATGTTAGATAAACTGTATCTAGCACGCGTGACACGTACACCGTGCAAGTAACACGGCTATTCGACTTTTTGTCGACAGTCAAAGTGCCGTAAATCAAGCCGCCCCACTGTTTGACTGCTGCAAATATTTTTCCGGTATCACAACGAGCGCTGCGGGCTAAAGTGGTGGCCAATAATTCAGGGCACTTTTATCTTTGAAGGTTATTTATATTTTATTATAAATTGATCATTACAATGGTTCCAACATTTATTTTTAGGCTAAAATCACTCATCAGTTAACCTAAAGTAAGTGTTATAATATTGCTTATGATTTTGAACATAATAATATTAATTATTTGCATCGTAAGGCAAATAAATGTTAGGTAAACTGTCTCTAGCACACGTGACATGTACACCGTGCAAGTAACACGGCTATTCGACTTTTTGTCGACAGTCAAAGTGCCATAAATCAAGCCGCCCCACTGTTTCACTACTGCAAATATTTTTCCGGTATCACAACGAGCGCTGCGGGCTAGAGTGTAGGCCAATAATTCAGGGCACTTTTATCTTTGAAGGTTTATATTTTGTTATAAATTGATCAATTTGAAATTATAAATTGATACAATGGTTCCAACATTTATTTTTAGAGTAGAATCACTCATCAATTAGTATAAAGTCAGTTTTGTGATATTGCTTATCTATACATCTATACATATAATAAAACAGTAACCGAACCATTTCTGTACATTGGATATTTTTCAAAAAGAGTAATTGGTATGCAATATATATGTTCTATAGATACCAAAACCATGGTTAGAATTTTTTTTTTCTGTTTGTCTGTTTATCTGTTTGTCTGTTTGTCTGTTTGTCTGTTTATCTGTTTGTATGTGCGTCAATCACGTAATAACCACTGGGCAGATTTTGATAAAATTTCACATGCTGATAGACCAATATTAGGTGCAAATTATAGGCTACATTTTGTTTGAAAAAAAATATTTTTAGGGGTGGCTCTCCATACATTTAAACGGAGGGTAAAAAAATAAATTTGCGCTATATCATAAAATAGATTCATTCATTCATTCAATAGATCTTTAAAAATTAAATAGTGGTTTCTAAATATGTTTTTTGCTAAATTGAATATTTTTTGAGATATACGCTTCTAAAGTCGTGAAAATGTCATACCACGTGATAATGTGAGATTTTGGTTGACTTGCGGTCATGTCTTTTTATACTCTTAACGTATAGATACGGTAAAAACACTCAATAAATTCTCAATAACTTTCAAAAATAACTAACTCTCCGCCCGCAGCTTCGCTCGCGTTGGTTATAATTTTCTGTATTTTAAAGAGGCGTGCGCACTGTGAGATTTTGGTGAAACCTTTTTCAATAGAAAATTATAAAAAAAACATATAAACCAGCGGTCCTGCGACCGTAATTTATTTAAAATTTTGTTGTGCGCCTTTAAAAAATACAGAAATTAGTAGCCCACGCGTGCGAAGCCGCGGGCCGAAAGCTAGTTTTGAATATAGGTTTAATATGTATAATATACGTTATATTAACATGATATTATCATGATCAATTAAATAATAGAGAAACTGAATCTGTAGACCATTTTCAATGTAACTTGGAAATAGATAGTTATATTATTTCATGTAATTTTAATGGTGCCACATTGCCGACTCGTTTATAATATGGGATATTATGATAATATGCTTGCGTATTAGCACGACATTAATATTAAAAAATGACGGATACCTACTATTTAGTTACGTCATAAAACGTAGTGAGTAAATATTTATACAAGAAGCATTATTAACTTACATTATGAGAAAATTTTAACCACTTCATATAAAATATTATTTAAAATTTTACCCTATTTTTAAACAAAAGAAACAATGTCTAAAGTCCTTAAGCGAACTGTTTAATTTTTTTTTCGCACATAACATTTATTTAAAAAATTAATATATTTTGAAATGTACAATTGCTGTCCCGCAGTGTAACTACCTGATCGACAGAGCCGGCCATTGGAAAGCAATTTTTTTAATCCTATCTCCCTTGTAAAGGTGACGCGTGGGTGAACTACAATCTAATCGAATTTATTTGCATACCGAGTACGAATTG
>LQNK01000099.1:135002-150164 GCA_001586405.1 Phoebis sennae
ACTAGTGCAATTAATATTATGACTCAGGGCTACCAACTTTATAAGCTGCTTCTTACCGAATGTCATTTGTCATTTTGCATGCTTGATTCATGAACTGTCAAATTAAATTGATGAACTTTTAACCTTGGTTGTTGATGATTTATATTTATTTCTTCGTCTTGTCCTTTTTAATTGGATGTTTTAGTCAGCACACAATCTTGAATGTTAATGATGGTGGTGCACTGCAATTCACGGACTTTTAATCGGTATTTGCACTATTTTTTATTTTTTGTTGTGGGAACGTAAGTAAGTATGTGTTAACCGTTTTGACACCGGAACCGGAACCCTTTACTCTTTATTATACTAACATAAATACAGAATGCACATAGAAAGAAATAAACATTAAAAAGGCACAGTTTATATGGCGGCCTTACCACTAAGCAGTGATTTCTACCAGACAACCACTGGGCATAAGGTGAGGAGCAAAGAGTATAAAGGTGGGGTGAAAGAGTAATTATGCTATATACAAAAAAAATACATACAAAAATAAATATGTTAAAAAATATACAATAAATAAATAACATAGATAAACATATATACATACTTTTTGTAATAAATGCTTATGATTTCTTTTGTTTTTTTTTCATATATATTTTAGGAACAAAATTACAAAATTTAAATTAAACTTTCTTCGCCGGGCGTTTGTATGTAAGTATGAAAAACTTTATGCGACAATAACGTTGGTATATAATAACGTAACGTTGATTAAATTTTATAGACAAATCGTTTAGACAAAAGAAATGTCAATCTCGAAGATGAACGAAAGGCCAAATAGGAGAATGTTTGTCCGAGGATATCTGAAGTATACTTGAACCAATCTTAATAAAATTTAAAAGAAATGTCTTACTTCGCATAGTGTTAATACTTACACAAGTATTTTTTATTTAGGTATAATAGGCAGACATTTGACCGCTACCCCACCTGATGGAAAGTGGTGGAGCGGTCGAAGATGTTATTCATGTCTGCCTAGAAGGTGCCTATTCACTTGTCTTTTGAATTTTTGCTTATTTATTTAATTATATATTTAATTGTATTGTTTGTGAATACGGGTGTAAGCATATCATCGGTAAAGCTATAATTGTTTTTATTCTAGTTCACCTTACGGTAAATGACTGCCACAGCTGATGAACAACAAAATACGCTATTTTGCTAACTTTTGTAGAAGGGGAAAAAGAATGGATTAGTGAAGGGAAATAAGGTAAAAAAGAGGTTAGGGCTAGTGAGTAATATAACGTTCAGAGAAAACATTGAGCATAATATCTTCGGCAATTGAGCTTCGTAAAGATATTTCTTAGATATGTTCAAAATATCGTTGTACAAAATTTCATGCAAATGAGTTCAGTGGCTTAGACGTGAAGCAGAGTCGGACAGACAGACATAGTTACTTTCGCTAGGTAAAATTAGAATTTGTTGTCTATAACGACGTTATCACTTGTATTTTTAGTTTAAAATGAATTATTTGAATAATATAGCTCTAAAGAATCCAAAATCTATACATATAATAAAAGAGTAACCGAACCATTTCTGTACATTGAATATTTTTCAAAAAGAGTAATTGGTATGCAATATGTATGTTCTATAGATACCAAAACCATGGTTAAAAAAATTTTTTTCTGTTTGTCTGTTTATCTGTTTATCTGTTTGTATGTGCGTCAATCACCTAATAAACACTGGGCCGATTTTTATAAAATTTCACATGCTGATAGACCAATATTAGGTGCAACTTATAGGCTACATTTTATTTAAAAAAATATGTTTTTGGGGTGGCTCTCCATACATGTAAACGGAGGGTAAAAAAATAAATTCGCGAATACAAAATTGAATGAGGTTTCATTGGAAAGGTCTTTAAAAATGATATTGAGGTTTCTAAATGCGTTTTCTGCTAAAATAAATATTTTTTGCGATATACGCTTCTAAATTCGTGAAATTGTCATAACACGTTACAATTTGAGATTTTGGTTGAGTTGCAGACAAACCTTTTTATACTCTTAACGTACAGATTAAGACGTTAAAACACTCAATGAATCCTCAAAAACCTCCAAAAAATAACTAACTCTCTGCCCGCGGCTTCGCTCGCGTGGGCTTCGATTTTATGTATTTTTAAAGAGGCGCGCGCTCTATGAGATTTTGGTCAAACCTATTTCCATAGAAAATTATGAAAAAAGCTATAGACATGCGCATGATATATGCGCATGTCTATAGCTTTTTTCACTGGTCCTGCGATCGTAATTTTTTTAAACTTTTGTTGTGCTCCTCTAAAAATACAGAAATTAGTAACCCACGCGTGCGAAGCCGCGGGCGGAAAGCTAGTATAATATAAAAAGCACAAACATATAAAATTAATACACAATACGTGAAATTCACATTTCATTAATGTTTGATACAATATTAATGTTAATCAGATTATAGACACAATGTATTGACGAAATTCCTCTCTATCTGAAACCAAAATCAAATAAAATGAAATGGCATTATTGGTAACTAAAAATAAACAGTTCTAGTCTATTAAGCCCCGTATAGCGTGTGGTTAGAATACATGTGTCGCCACCCCATTTCTACCCGTGGATGTCGTAAGAGGCGACAGAGGGTAATTCTGCTGCATGACATCGTCAGCAATAAAAAAATGGGGCCCAAACTTGCACCGATGAAATTACCACCCCCCCGAAGATATCCCCTGAGGCTTGTATTTCCATCCCATTCCTCTTCCATCTTGTTCTACTCAATTTCCCATCTTTAATCCTCACCTTATGCCCTCCCTTTCCTTCGAACCAGCAAGGCATCTGCGACACTGCTGTAGTAGATGTTCATGGGCTGCGGTCGGTCACTTAACATCAAGTGAACCGCATGCTCCACTTTCCTGTTGTAACATGAAAAAAATAAATATTATGTTATGTAGTAAGCCCAAAAGTTTCTTTCAGACCCTTAAATTATCCAAGTTCACACAACTTATGTAATGTATACCGACAGGCTAATATACATACGCGAACTTCTTATTTCTTATTCCCAAATAGGGAACTTAATATATATTTTTCATTCACCTTCCAATTTTGTATCTCGACTCGACTTAAAAGAAAGAAGTTGGAGCGACTGTTAGACCGATGCGTAAACTGTAAGTAACTTACATTTTTTATCAAAATAATTTTTCAATAGCTCTTCGAGGTCGATCAAAATTTTTAGAGTTCCGCATTGAAGTGAAAAACCTATAAGTAAGTAACCGCTCCTTATCTGTCAAACGTGATAGCTTAAATGCTGAAAGTTACTCATATTATTTACTCGTATATCTGTTGCCACTATAACAATGATTACTACAAGTAATAAAATAAAAATATTGAGTGATATATTTATATGGACCCTACTTCGTGCGCGGGTCGACTCGCACTTTCCCGGATTTTTACAGTGCATGATGTCGATCGATCCAATACTATAATCTCCTGATTTTCTGATAACCTAATTGACAAGGTCAGAAATGTGTTTCTTTGAAGATAGTTGTGTAGTATTCTATTGGGTTTGTTTTAACTCGAGTACTTCTAATTGTGTATATAATAATACCTAATAAAAAATCATCAATTATTTATAAAAAAATCCAGCATTCATTAATAGACATCTCGAATCTTGAAACAAGAATAAACTTATTCATTGTAAAGTTGCAAAAACGAACTTCAAACAAAAGACGTTTCATAGAAAACCTTTACGGTGTGATAGCAGGCCGGCATACTTTGTGTAAAATGTTTAATCATAATAAAAGTCCCGGTCTGGGAGATGTATGACTTTATTATTATACATCATCATATGCTTAGCGAAAGCTCTGGAATGAGTGCGGAAAGTTTTTCTTAAATGGATTTGAATTTAGTTTCAGAGCAATATTACGGTTTATTATTTTTAAGGATATACTCTTGTTAGATTTACTTAAAAGACTGGTATATTTGAAAATTATATTTGACTTAACGAAGCGAGGTCTGAGAGTCGAGATGGCCGGGCGATTGTATGTTTGTAAGTATGAAGAACTTTGTCCGACGATAACTTGAGTTCATGATTAAATTTCATAGGCAAATAGTTGTTATAAAAGAAAATATTGAGCTCGAAGATGGACGAAATCTGTGTAAGGGTAAATGAACGATGAAATAGGCGATTTTTATATGAATAGAGCAGAGTGTGGTATCAAATGAAAGGTCTTGATTTATACATTACAACGCGAGACATAACTCGAAGCCACTTGTTTAAAAACGAATTGTCTTGCATGTTAATTGTACCTACAACTTTTCACTCGTGTATATATTATCATCATCATCTAGTATTAATCGATCTAAAGTCCAACCAAAGAATAAACTTGGAAATACAGGAGTCATAGGTTACTGGTAAATTTCGACAAACTTCGACAAAACAGCTACAATTTCCTCATAACTAGTAATTAAGTTTGATTCAGTTGACGCCGCTGGTAATTAGCCATCAAAGTTTGGGCCAAATTGCGGTTCCACCCTTTAAGTGCTGTGTTGCAGCCAACTCGGAACAGTGCTGATAACGGAATTTATGCGAACATTTCTGCCACCTTTAACTATTGACAAATGACCTAATTTCGAGGGTCTTATGCGGTGCCTTTTGTTTATTTAATTAAAATTATAGTTAGTATTACAAAGGAAGAAATATAATTATGTTTAACTTTCAATTCCACTATATATTACCACTTAAAAATGATTACCGCATTACATTTGTAGTAACTTTTATTTTTTGACCACGGGTTGCCTGGAAGACATCGCTCTTTACGAAAAGGCCGCCTATTTTGTACTATTTCTTTTCCCTCATCATGTTGTTAGCTTTAAGCTTTAGTGCGAAATAAAGCATTCATTAATTCATTTATTCTTTCATTCCATTAATCAAGACTGGTTTCGTACATTATTGTACATGTTGTTTTCTTCATATAAAACTAACGTGCCATTCCATCAAGAAGTAACAATACAAAGTTTATGACATTACAATAAACTTGTAAACTAATTACACTATTATAAGACACTGATAATTTGAGTAATTTCAAGTCGAGTGAGACGCACAGTCTCAATACTGTGGAAGGTTTCAAACATGCTTGGTTATTTATTTTAAGAAGAACCAACGGCGCTGCAGAAAAAGTTGACATTTTAACCAAAATATAGAGCAAGGAAAGCCAATTACAAGTTTTTACAATATTTTTTAAAACAATACAAAAAAACAAAACAGAAAGTCGTACAATATTAATGTAATCCAGGAAATAAATAACCCCGTAACGTAATATATCGAACTTAGGAAAGCTTGCGTTATAAAAACCTAAATCAAATACAACAAAGTACTGATAGTAGACGAATTCAGTATGTATTTAAAAAAAAAGACTTCTTGCTAAAATAGCACTTTAATTGCTTAGCAATTGTAAATATTTCTTAAGCAAAATAAATACGATACGATGCTATGCATGTTATATACACGTTACTACAGACGCTAGACGTTACTACATAGATCAAAAATAATCCTACCACAAAACAAAATAAATTTAAAACAGACATTTCTAAAAGCAGTGTATTACTTGCGTCGCTTGTAACATTTCTGTAACCTTTAACGATTGACACACGACCTAATTTGAAGGGTTTTATGCGTGGACCTTTTACAACAGTTTTGCAATTTCAATCCTAATATCATGTAGTTTAGCTTGCGTTGTATAAAATTAATGAAAGCTTCGTTTTAGTTGTTAGGACCATCAAAAATCTCGCTTAAATCCCTGACGTAGGTCCAGTATAGTTTTAAATATAGGTGTAGAGACACGTTTTATATGAAAAACCTATTAAGGAAAGTTAAGTTTTATGTATATTTTTATGTATGTGTAAGGACATTCTTGTGTTTTTATTAAAACAGTATGAGCTGAGCACTGGGCCAAGTGAGATAGAAGTTGTGAAATAGGCAATTTTTATATGAATATAGCCGAGTGTGGTATCGAGTGAAAGGTCTTGATTTATATATTACAACGCGAGGTCTAGCGGAACGAACTACTAGTATTCATTTACTTATTATCACATTATAATAATGGTAATGAATTGAAGGACCTTTAGGTACACGGAAGTACGTTTTACATCATCCTGCCTGTATCCCCATCCCATTCCTCTCCTGTCCTGTTCTAGTCCTCTCCCAACTTCCTATCATTAATCCTCTTCTAAGCCGGCAAGGCATCTGCGACATTCCATGTTGTAGATGTTAATGGGCTGCGGTCAGTCACTTAACATCAGCTGAACCGCATGCCCGCTTGCCTGCTATAACATAAAAAAAAACTCCAGAATCGATAGCAAACTTGCAAATGTTACAAAGTTTGCTCATTTTGTTGATCCAATGCACGTACAATTTCGGTTCAAAAGATGCGAAGGCGTTTAACCCACATTGTTAACTGGAACAGCCAATCCCCTTGAACCCAATTCGGGATTTTGAAAGTGGCTTTATTTTCCTTTCTCGAAGACGACTTTGTAAGAATATTCTGGAAATAAAGTTAAAATTTGCTTTAAAATTACATTGGCTCTATTTAACAACAACTACAAATCCATGTTATTTATTTTATATGTATGAAGTAACTTCGTTAGTGTAGACGAAGATATCATCATAGCATATTTAAGCCAGGTTAGCACCTGTCTCTAATCTAAATTACATCCAAATTAGATAATCATTTTATGTGATTGTAGAACAAACATTGCACAACTATATAATTATAATACAGTTTTAGTTTATTATGGTCGAAATTCGACCATAATAATTAAACCAAGTACAAGTACGCGCAATTCTTGTAAAAAGGGGTCCAAAGTTTTGGCTTCACGTTTTAAAATTATTTTTCTGACTCATGATTTTTCTATTTCAATCAGGCAGGTATCATAATTTCGCTTATAATGAACATTCACCAAGTCGTCTTGGTGTATGACAATCTCCGGTTAATGACCGAAATTGTTATGAAAAGTATAAGTAACGGTCCTTCACCAACGATGTTGGTGAATGTATCTTAACATATGTGTGTTCTTGTTGGAAATTCTTTGTAATAAATAAATAATATACGCTGTATTTCAGACAGTATTTTCAGTAGTAGTTCAAAAAGTCATCATTACGAATATAAAGTACTTGTATAAGAGCGAAAAGCTAGTTTGAATATAAATAGAACAGTTAGCAAATATTTTCGACTCCGGTCACTTTATAGCGAAATTCATAATGGCTGTAATTTTCGGCAGATTGTTGGTCGTTCCGCCAATCGAGACTAATTTGGACAAACGAGAGTTGGACAATGTGGTGATTGCCTTCTTTGTTGTAAGTTGTTAGTTTTGAAGTTTGGCTAATTTAAAACTTTATGCACAAAATTTGGTGCAATTCTGTACGTGTCATAACCGCATTCTTCATTGATATTTATAATTATTATTATGCCATATTTCTGCATTTGTCCTAGGCCTTCCTTTGCAGATTTAAAAATTGTTAAATTTTAAAAACTTGTCTAATACTAAACCAGTTCCACTGTGTAAAGTAGCGTTCGTAGAGGGGTACTTTAATAATAATGAACTACACACACAACAAGTTTAGAAGCACCACATAAAACAAGGAATTCATGTATATGAGTAGTCTTTAGCGAGTTTAATGCCATCATTTTCGAATGAGGTATTAAATGAAAATCATTTATACTTTACAATGCGTATAGCTCGGAGCGAGCTACTAGTATAACACATTTTAATTTCACTAAACGTAAAGCAAGTATCTTTTATAAAGCTAGTAGAAAACTTGGTTGCCTCTTAAGAAATTGAGGATACATTTTAGTATAACAAAAACATTTAAAAATTGAACTACAACCTTTTTCATTGAAGTAAGTAAACACCGGGGCACATTGACGCCTATACGTGAAAAGTGGGCTTCATTTACATGTTAAACGAAACAATTTAAGCCTCCATATCTATTAACAAGTTAATTTAAGTAACCTTTAATCCAAGGTTAGGAACCCGCTATGAGTTACGGCAGAGGTAAGAGATAATAAGCTTACCCTCTTAGCATATAAATAATAGCTTGGGACCTTAATCTGTGATATTGTTTAGGATCGCATTTGGGTATAAAGTTTCAATAGAGCGTAAACAGTGAAGGTATATGAACCTTAATTTTGACAGAAAGGACGTTAATCTAATTTGAAAACGCTAGATGTCCTATAGCCTGGTTTTGCATATTTAACAGGAAACTGAGAAAATAAAGATGTTTATGGTGACATGAATGAAAACATTTTCATGGCAGAAATAACAAGACCAAAAAAAAGATCGTCTTATATTTGAAAATTTTAAAGATGACCTATCCTATACAATATAAATCTAGGGAATGAGAGGCCTAACTAGAATCTAAGCTTAGAGGCCTATTTTCCTGACTAACGTTTGCTCTCCTGTGTCCTTATTATAAGAACATATTTAAAGAAGCAATATTCACTTAAAACTGGCTTACCCTCATGAACTGTGAGTTTATTTAGCAGTTTAGGGTCTACGACAAAAGCGCAGATTAGCAGGGCACAATCAGTAGAGAGATTATATCTTCACCTTTTCTATTACCATTATTGTACGTTCAGCCTTTGCAATTTGCTGAAATTATAGTGCATTATTGTCCTATAAATCACAAGTATCTTATAAACCAACGTACATTGTCGCAACAGCAATTTGCACCATTTGTTACGAAGCAAGTTGGAAATAATTCTCAGGTTAAGAGGATGAAAAAGAAAAGAAAAATGGTTGAAATATTTTACGTCCTATCGAGCTTAACTGTTCTTATGTACGTTGTTTAGAATTGTGGGAAATAAAGGGAATTGCGGAATTGTACTTTTCAATCCTAGAATGTGTTAAATCGTTGCAACCTAGAAAATGTTGCGTCAGAACCTTCTGTAATGGAAATGTTCTTTTAAGTCTTGATAAATATAAAGCAAACTATGCAAAAAATATCTTAAATAACTGTTTTTCAATTAACAAATCACCTATAAAACTATAAAACACTTTTTTGATGACTTATCATGCTATATTGAAAATCCATCGCTTGAATCGGATAATCTTCTTAATATTTCATAGACTAGTCTATAGGAGACTAGGAACCCCACGCGGTTTCATCCAACTTCTGATCCCGTGGCAAATCCAGGATTAAAAGTATTAAAACCATATGTTAATTTGATCCTTTACCTATATGTATACCAAGTTTCATTGCAATCGGTTCAATAAGTTTTGCGTGAAAGTGTAACAAACATACATACATACATCCTGACAAACTTTCGCATTTATAATATTAGTAGTATATTACTATCTTAAAAATTATCTTAAAGTCTAAAAAAAAGCTTCAATACTACATAATATGGCAATTTTAAGATGGATTTAGGCTTTATGGGAAAATATCCAATATCGATTTAGGATTTTGCATAATTTCATCGTGCAAATCAGCATTTATTTTCGGATATCTTTATAAATTCCTCTTTATTAGATTGTTATTGATTACAATTTAGGTTAAACAAGTTGTGATAGGTAATTTCGGATATCAGATTACGTATTTTTTTCACTCAGACTTTTACGCCGTGAATAAAATAAAAAGGTTTTAGTTTAACAAACTTAATACGTAGGTCCGGTTCCTATAAACGACGGATCGTCACAGTACAGATACGAACCGTTTTTATTAACCAGCGGTTATAATCAACCAATCGGAACCAAGTAGGTTAACGCCTTTTTTTTCTACACATATATTTTAAAGAGGAAAGATTTATTTATTTATTTATTTATAATACTTTTTCGTACAAACACTGATATATACCGATCAGAAAAATGAAATACAATTTTTTAAATTTGTACTGAAAGGCGGCCTTATTGCTAGCAGCAATTTCTTCCAGGCAACCTGGTAGGATAGGAAATATCCGGACGATACGCGAGTGCGCGAGATAAAACACACAAAAACAGATAAAATGAAAAATGTACATACGATTTTTTAACCTAGATACTACGAATAATTAAATAAATATAGAAATATAATATATAAACATAATAATATACTAGTACATAAATAATACATATATAAATATATAATAAATATATATTTAAATATATTAGTAAAAATAAATATAAAAATAATATAATAAAGAATGCACATATATACAAATAATGACATAAAAGAGTACAAGCGATAGACATAATCAAAAAGAAAAGAGAGAAGGAAATAAATGAAGTAAACCTTATTGAAAGGATAGAAAGTGAGCTTTAATTTGTGTTTTAAAAGAGGAAAGAGTTTTTGCCCGTCGGATGCTTTCTGGAAGGGAGTTCCAGAGCTGTATAGCTCGGACAGTAAAAGAGGAAGCAAATAAATCGGAATAATGAAGGGGAGTGGATAGTAACAGGAGGTTAGAACTACGGAGATTAAGGGAGCTATTGGTACTCAAGTAATTAAAGTTGCACTTCAGGTATGATGGCGTCTTAGGGTCAAACAGCACACAGTAAAGAAGATGAAGAATATGGGTGTTCCGGCGGGATCTAATCGGAAGCCCATTTAGTTTTTTGCGGAACTCAGAAATATGGTCAAATTTACGAAGACCGAAGATAAAGCGTATGCAAAAATTTTGAAGCTTTTCAAGGGTTTCAAGGTGATATTCATGAAGATCAGGATAGCAGGAGTCGGCAAAGTCAATTAAAGGAAGGAGAAGGGATTGAGTCAAAGCAATTTTAGTAGAAGTTGGCAAGAAGTTGCGTAATCGTCGTAAGGAAGACGCAGATGCAAATACTTTCTTTCGCACCTGCTTAACTTGTTCATCCCAAGTAAGATTTATTTATTTGTTTGTCTTGAATTTGACTTGTATGAAATTTTGTACTTTTGAGATTCTTTGAAACCCAAGGTAGGACATACGATAATTTTTAACCCGAAAATCCTCCGGGAACAGGAGGTATACGCGGGTGAAACCGTAGCTCAGCTAGTACTACATAAATACATACAATTTATACATAGAGTTTAGTTAATTAATCAGTTTCATTGTTTTTTAATACTTTGTTAAATTGTTATTATTTTATCTATAATAGTTGTTATTATCATGCATTGTATTTTCTTTATTCTATATTCATTTTATATTCATTTATACTTATATTTCATTTTACTTTCATTGTCTGTATTTTTCTCTATGTTTGGTATTTATTGATATTGCTTGTGTATGGAATAAACTTTCTTTCTTCTTTCTTTCTTTCAATTCCATTCTTATTTTCATTTAAAGTTAAACTTGCATTATTACGTCATTACACTTCAGTATTTGCTGAGGAGAAGCCATTTGATGCGAGATATTAAGCCCGCAAATGCTCTAGCGTTAGATATATTTTACGGTCATTCTGGTAGTTTCCAGATTACAGGTGCTTACTTATGAAGTTTTAATGAACACTCGTCGGTAATGGCTTGAAAGAATTATGTGTTTATTAGCTGGGAATTTCAGAAAATTATTCTTATAAATATATCTTATAATATTATAGAAATTATTCTAATGAGTAAAGATGTCATTCTGCGGAATAGTGTTGTGGAGATAGCCAAGAGATTTGTTTTATTAACTTACCACACTTTATTTCCTAATTTCTGATATCTTCTATTTCTTATTATTATATAATAATAACATTTACTATCATTTAAAAAAAAACGGTACAGAAGACAAGGTTAGAAAGGATATCGTATCAAAACGTTCGCCCTTATTTTCGGGTTATCCAGACCCTGCTAAAGAGGGTATCGTACTTCTGGGTCAAACATTCCCAAAACAACACGTACTGTAAATTGTTCATGCCTTTTTCCCTTACTGAAGTCACGAAGTCCTCTAGCCCTCTAAAATACTGAAAGCTTTACGATACAATAACGGCCCATATATTTTACATGCCAAATGATCGACCACAAAACGTATCTTTGTACGGCAATAAAACCTTTTATTACGTCCAACACCTATTCTGACCACGTACTGACCCTTGTCTTTGATACTGTTCTGTCCCATAGCCGTCATTCAGAAGCAATATGTCAATAAATTACTGATACGTTTTACTATAAATACGGAATAGCTGGACCCTGTGGTGAAGGAATACGTGAAATGTTTGAAGTAAATAGGAGCTTTTTTAACTGAATTGAGTTGTATAAATTGGTAAATATTTTTTTTAAAAGAATAATTATTATCAAACTAACCAAGGTTACATGGGTTCCAACCTCGTTACTTCTGGTGCCGTGGACATTCCGGGATTAAAAGTAGCCTAAGTGTTATTCTGGATTTTTACCTAAATGTATATCGTATACCAAGTTTCATCACAATCGGTTCAGTAGTTTTTTCTTAAAAGAATTACTAAAAAAATATACATATGCTCAATTAACTTTCGCATTTATAATATTTTTAGGGTACACAAATTTATTTCCACTTTTTTACTAAATCCACTTTACTAAGAGGAAAACTTTGATTGTTTGTACTTTTTGAAGCTAACAGATGGAATGGATATTTTTAGGCAAAGGCGTTAAAAAGACCAACGTAAGAAGTCTCTTTAGAATGTGTCAAGATAACTAAATAGTTTTATAAGTCATTCTAGCACAATGAAATGTGAACGTACCTTACAATAAATCTTATTCAGATGACGTGTTATAATATGCGAATATATTTCCCGCGAGCATCGGCAACTTCAGGATGATAAATCTAGAAGCAAAATCTGCAAGCAAGATTAAAATAATCTATAGAACTGGGAAGGTAGAATTTTCAATGATAAAATGATAAATCATTGCAAATTGTATGAAAAAAGTATCACGTACAACATCTTGACTTGGCTATCGTCCACTGTAAGCTTCCGCAGAAACTTCTTACCACGCACAGCCACCTTATGGAATCAACTCACAACAACATCTACAGGAAACGGACATACCTACCTACCTTAAAGGCGACGTTGATCACTGTACACCTTCGCGTGCCCTCCATATGCCATAAATAAATAAATTTTATCCTTTTTAGTGTCCTGTGAAGGGTAATCACATCATCTAGTCACAATTCAGTTGATATATACATCATTAAACCTTAACCGCAGAGCTTATTCCGTTGATTTTCGAGGAGTTCCCTGGAATATCTTCCACATGGATGATTAGACTTGAACCACTTTTCTATGGGACCACACATGAACTCTACTCTCTCGAATGCAAAATGAATTTTCCAAATCGGTCCATAAACGCTGGAGATATGCGGTAACATACATCAAAAAAAAACGCTCGAATTGATAACCTCCTCCTTTTTTTAAAGTCGGTTAAAAACAAAATCAAATACAGGAAAACCAAAAAAAATATATATAAAAGTTGTTGTAATGCGTATGTATGCTGCGGTTGTAAAAATGAAAGACATGGTCCTGGCTCAGCATTTTTGTGAATTGGTAGGTCCACAACGCTGTTAATTCTGCCAGGGGCCAGAAGATAGAACAATTGGTATATCCTTCCTAACAAATCGAGACAGTGTTTAAACTTCCATTGGGAGTGCTATCCGAGACCTAATATATAACAATAATACTATTTTACCAAAAATTATTGTATTGATTAAATATGATTATATTTAGCTCAATAATAGTTCTTATCCATTTCGGATTGTTCCATTGTTGGTATTGCATAATTTGTTGTTAAACTACCGTTACAGTATTACGGGCGTGTTCATAGACTGCAGTAACTTAATTTTATTACTTGCAACTAGTTTGACGTTAGTTTCACTTGAGTTCGCCCACAGAATAACTACTTGGAGTCGATTATCTGAATGTATTCAACTTTAGTCTGATCGGATGTAAATTTGTTTTATAGCATTCAATGCTTCTTTTCCATTATTATAAATACCCACTTGTTGATTGCACCACCTGCACTATTATTATTACTTTCCTTTCCTAAACCCTAAAGTTGCCTGGTAGAAATCGCTTTACAGCGATAAGGACGCCTATTGTACATTCCTAGTTTGTAATTTGATACTGTGTTTTTTATGCACATTTTAGTACAATAAAGAGTTATTCTATTCTATTCTAAGGATACTAGTGGCTCGCCCCGAGCTGGACCTCGCGTTGTAATGTTTATATTCATCGAGACCTTACATTTGATGTTACACCAAAGCCAGACTACACATCGGCAGACGCATACGCGGACGTCATTGATGATGGATGGCGGATACATCGTCAGACGTAAATTATCTACTAGGACTGTACTACTGTAGCTTATTACTACGTTTTCATGTCCGTGGACACCATCGGCAGATGACGCGGAAAATAACAACTGATAAAAATTAAAAGTAATTTGTAAAATTTTTTTCGTTGAATTTTAAAGAAAAAAGATGAAGGACTGTAACGTATCCGAACCTAACGCAGTATTTGAGTATTGAAAAATTAAAAATGCATTGCAAGTCTGAAGTCAGTATTGCCCAAATGCCCAGTTCCTATAAAAATAAAACGAGTCGTTTTACTTACAGACAATACAATATCCTACTAGACGTAAGTCAAAAGAGTTTCTATAATAAACGTGACGTTAACCTATCTACCAAACCAACACTACCACTAAACTTGGATTTGATTGGTTGATTAGAACCGCCCGTGATAATGATTGAAAACCATTTGTTTGTGTTTTACTATGACGATCCGTCGTATAATAAGAAAATCATTCGACATTTGTAATTCGCAACTATTGTTTGAAAAAATACAATTCTTATTAAAGGAATTTAAAATAAAATCTAAAGCGCGATTCAGAAGCCTCGTAGCGCCATCTGTATTTTTCAAATATCACGTTGAGGATTGTTTGTTCTTTATATATTAAACGCGGTTTTTTATACTCTTATTTTTTCGTGGCATAGTAAACATCGTCGTTAAATATAAAAAGAAAATAATACAACTATTATCTTTTTGAGAAAAAAACAATGAACCGTTACGTAAATCGAACCGTTACTTATCGGAAAGCAATTCAATTCAATATTCATTAATTAATGGTTATTATAAAATTTACAAAATTTTTATAAATACTTTAATAAAAAAAAAAATTCTGTAACAAAATATTTGGAAATAAATTCATTTATAAGGGGCCACCTGGGGCTATTATGTTGGTGTTTTATTCAATCGTTATAATAATATGCGTTGCTTCCACTAGATG
>LQNK01000099.1:150201-163336 GCA_001586405.1 Phoebis sennae
TCGGATAAAAAGTATACCTAATATCGTCCGACAAACATTTAACTGTTTATCCCCCCTATCTTCTTTACCCCCCCACCGATTACGCTCATCTTCGAACTCGACATTTTTTTTCGTCTAAACTATACGCCTATGAAATTTTATCAAGATCGGATAAACGATACTCAAGTTATCGTCGGACAAAGTTTTTCATACTTACATACAAACATACAAACATACAAACATACAAACATACAAACATACAAACATACAAACATACAAACATACAACGCCCGGCCATCTCGACTCTGAGACCTCGCTTCGCTCGGTCAACAATCCTTTATTAAAGAGTTATATTTAAAATCAAAGTCAACACGCAGAACGTCTATTGCCAAGCGCCGACCTTCCTTGGCAGACATGGAAGGCTTTTTACCGCCTCTAAACTGGACGGTAAGGCTTTAACAGAGATGATCAATGTATTAGCGGTGTACCTCATCGAACATTAGGGCATCTTAATGCTAAATGGATTTCGAATAAATGAAATTTGGTATAAATATAAGCTATTAATGGATATAGGTGATAGGGTAAATAACGCAAATGAAATCATGGAATTTTGTCTATTCAATAAAAAATCAGAAGCTTTTTTGAAGAAGATTAATTTAGTTGTAATTCTTTAAGAAAATAAAAGAAATTTTATTAAGCCTTCAATATTTTAAGAACATGAACATTTTTAGTGGAGAATGGGTAAATTTCAACTTCAATTCGTTCGTTCATGAAGGCGCCAGAGGCCACTATTCCCCCATCATTCTCTTTTTTCATCTTCTTTGTACTCATCGTCAATTATCTGTTCTCTTTTATTAGGATTAGCAAAGTTAGAGCACCTATTTTGATGTTACGAATGATGGTTAGCGAAATTTTTCACTCAAAGGCAAACGGAAGTAGAGGAGCTATGTAACATAGATAATATTAAAATATTTTGTTTACAAAATCTATTTTTTCCTCGCGTACATACGTTAAAATCTATTTTTTCTGTACAAAACCTTTTTTTTCCGTCACGTACTTACGTCACAAAATTTATTTTTTCTACTATCATGTACCTATGTTATAAAATCTATATTTTTCCTTACTATCGCGTGCAGAATATTTAATTTAATACTATATACTACTATAAAATATATTCTATTTCTAACAACGTTCCATTTGCAAGCTTTAGTCCAAACAAATCATTAGGTGATAGTACATGAGCGACTGATTGAAGCAAACTAAACATTCACTGATGAACTAGAGAAATTAAATTTTCACGAAGCTTGCATCCTGCAGCTTGCGCAAACATTTGATCATGAGCATAGCGTAGTGGATTGATAGTGTCTTTTGCGATAGAGGGTTTGATGCGTAGAAAATTATTGAGTGATGAAAAATAATTTTCTAAATTACCTATACAGTATGTTCAAAAATAAATATTTCAAACAAAATAATTATTGATGAACGAAATGAAATGAATTAGACATGATAATAGGAGTAAAATTATTCATTATAATTTTATTCATTTTGACTAACCTACCTACTTAGGATTATTAATATACAAAATAATTAAATTATCTAGAATCATACTGTAATTTTGTAAAGCGTTATATAAAATTATCAAGAGAATAATTTTAAACAAAGTTCAAATACCTTGGTAAACTAAATAAATTGGAGTTACAACGACGGGAAAAGCCTAGTTTTTTTTTTAATTTTTATAGACAAAAACTCAATACTGAATTCAGAATATTGACACCATTTTAGAACATGTTTTTTTTTATACTCAGTGATGACCCAATGTACCATATAAAGTGTGACTTTTGACCAAATACGGGTAATTTAAATACTTAACTTAATTTAGATATAAAAGCTTTTTCAAAGTTCTACCGTTCTCCAGATATTTATTTGAGCGCTAACTTCACGGTAAACCACAATTTACCGACTGGGTATGACCACACCCTTAGTTCAAATAATTTATCTAGTGGAACATTAGTTTCATAAAGGGTTTGAATGGATAATAAAGTTTAGCGAACTCAGATCTGTTATTATAGGATCTGGCCTAATGTCAATAAAACTTTAGCTTATCTTATAAATTCGAAACAAGCTCTCGTCAAGGCTTTTTCGTATAACAACTATTTACTTCTTGGTTAATTTTGTTTTGAAACAATAATTCTGTATTTTGATGAAGAAATTTCAAAGAATTCGTTAAGTTTCGGAGAAGTTGTTATTGTTAATAGACCGCTTCGTAAATTAGGAAAAGGAGTATAATTTTATTATGTTTGTTTCTAGACAGAAAATACTGACACGTTATCTTTGGCCTCGATTTTTATTACTTTGTTTACTTATTAAAAAAGGAATAGTCCAATAATCATTGAAGTTACATCTATAATAAACTTGCCAATTAAAGGCAATATTTCATCAAAGTATATCATCGTGGCTACAGAAAGAAAAATTTCATACAGTTAAATAACAGTTCCTCCAGGAATACTTCGTAGCTAAGATTCCCTAATGAGCCAGATAGACTTACAAGTTAAGGTTTAATTAAAGGAAAACATAATTGTGACAAATTGCAATACAGAATTCCTGGTAAGTCTAACGTATGTCACACGTGGAGACGTTCTCGTGGGATCTCGTGGGATTGTGGGTTTGCAGATTCATTACCCTTTGAACACGTGAGAACATAATATAGTAAACACAAACAGTATTTTCTGTATCAAAAATGATTCACACGACAGTTTCTAAATAAAAAAAATGAAACAAAATTAATTGATAGCTTCAACTGCTAAGCAGGGTTTACTGAAAACCAGTGATGTGACATATCTTCATTACAGATAATAACACTTAGTTTTGTCCTACTTAAATAGTGGAAGGGGTCAAAACTCACTCAGAGATGTTTCAACAACACAGTTCCTTTTAAGTTCCAGTTTATTTAAGTTTAAATATGTACAGAATTATTGAATAAACGGTTTCGTTGCTATTTTTCTTATATAAAACTAGCTGTGCACCGCGGTTTGAATCAAGTATATCTCCCGTTCCTGTGACAATTCCGGTATAAAACTTAAAATATGTAGGTATTTTCTCGGATTTCAAACAATATCTGTACAAAATTGCATCGGTTGAGTGTATAAGTGGTGAAGAGAAGACAGACATACAGACTGAGTTACTTTCACATTTATTATTAGTATACGGATCGCAACCCATGAATATCCAAAACAAAACCCTAACCTCTTAAAAATAAAGCACTTGCTTAGAACTTAAAAAAGAAGTCACGAACAAAAACCCAAAGGCTTTAAAACAAGGTCATTAAGGTCATGAAACAAAAATCAGACAATCAAGAACTAGAATTTCTAAACACAGGCACAACTCAACGTTCCCCATGTACAATCGCAAGTGCGGGCTACATTGGCTACCTTCCAAGGACTACTCGACCATTTAGTGCAGATTAATTGTTACTACTTTTGCCAAATGCACGCTGTACTAGATTTATTGCATTTTTGTTCAAATATAAGTCACCTTTGTATAGCCTGATTGCGTAGATTTTATATTCAGAATAGATTTTTCATGACTGATTAAAATGAATATGGATCAACTGCAATAGTAGTTAGTAAGTGACTAGCAACAGGAGAACCACTTAAAGCAGCGTTTGCTATGACATAAAAAATGATGGATTCAGGTCATCATATTTCATCCAATTCTCATCATCTCTTTTAGAATAAAATTTTGTAATGGGTACTGCGAAAGAAGTGACAACTTAAAACTATGAGAAAACAACACGTTGTCTAATATAGGTTAGGGTTAACAATTGATAACCAAAAAACAGCCCGCAGTTAAATCCAAACCATTGGAACAAATTTTATTAAAAGAATTTAGAATAAATAAGTATAATAAAAACCTTAAATTGATACATTGGCGATAAGCAATATAGCTGTTCCAAGTCTACATTTGGACACAACTGGCCCCAAAAAGATATGTGTCAAAAATCCGGTTACCTCATCAATGATACAGTATTAAGACTTAGATATTCTACAATGGGGAGAGGAGAACGATAACAGAAGTAAAAGAACAAGAAGAGATTCATATGCAAAGGGCATAATGCAATACAGACAGTTGCACTATTTTTATTAAGCTAGATGCAATTCAATAGAATTTTAAATGTTACGTTTTCAATTCAGGGAAACAACTTCGACGGTATAAGGAAAACTCGAGTTCAAAACACAAATTCAATAATGTTTTTTCTGCACAACATTTGATTGTAAAAGCCAAGGTTTTCGAGAAGCCAATAAAAGGGACAGTTGGTTAATATTTAACCGCCGCCATCTCCGTTTAACTTTATGACAATCATAAAAATATGGTATCGCTGGCTGTAAACCCTATTGTCAGGAAGGTGTAAAATTGGAAATCTTCAAGACACTCAACAGAACGGAGCGTTAAAAATAAATGTGTTACCCACTTCTGAATTAATTGACTTTTAATGTTAATTAAATATATATTTAAAGAACTATGTTCCCATAAAGATAACATCACTTACATAAGAACTTAAAAATAGAAACAGTTAGAAATTAAATTGAATTTATCAATTTTTTTATCTCGATGAAATCAACTTATTTCATTTACCGTCGACAACAAGACCTTCAAAAAAGTACGCATTTTTTTGAAAAATTCAGATCAGGCATATGAGCTCGTAGATGACTTTTAATAAACCAGCCCAAATGAGCTAACAAGCAAATGCTTGCTTTGAAAAAAACTGTCCAAAATTAAAGTTCAACTAACGTCAACTTTCTAAAGAGTTCGCTTTTGGTCGGAGTTCTCCATGACTTATTATAACAGAGTGAAGGAATAGAGAGTGCACCTTGATCGCGGTAACACTTGAGCACTATAACATGGCTGAGAGCCTAGCCATAGTCTCTGTTAAGATTGGCTACCGTGCCTGAAATCGGTCAAGGTGAGTTCAGTATGTAGAGTGATAAGGAATCTCATCTCTGAAGGCACCTCGTTATGTGCAGGTGTATTTGTGCGCCTATTGTAACCAGAGATGTCAATATCCCGCTCAGTGGGACTATAAAGTATACACTATTGACGTAATCAGTTCCCAGTTGTGTCAGTAATCTCAAGGTGGCACATTCGATTAAAGCGAGTCCCTGGTATGAACGTTTCACGTTAAATCCATTGGCCGTGTGCAACAACATAGTTCCACCCAGTTTTATTGACTTGATTTAAAGGAAAGGAAGGAAACAAAATTTTAAATACAAAATAAATTACTAACGTCCATACGGCACCATTATGAATCCGAAACGTAATATAAATAAATCTATACTAATAGTATAAAGAGGAAAGATTTGTTTGTTTGTATTGAATAGGTTCCGAAATTTATAAATATTAAATAGACATTCTTTGAATCCCTAGGAATGACGTAGAATAGTTTTATCCCGAAAATCCTACGGGAACGGGATAAATACGTGAGTGAAGCCGTGGAGCTCACCTAGTAAATAATAAAATAGTTTATTTACTTCCATAGGCTTAATTTACATTAGTTACTCATAAATAATTTGATTTTGTGGTAGTCAGAACTCTAAACTAGGTAAATCCTGTGTGATAGGTCTCCTGGCCTCCACCTCTCCCATACATAGATATACCTAGAAGCATATCTGTGTGTGTGTGTGCGTGTACTAATTGTATGTTCTACCATATATATTATATTTACTATAAATATATATATATTTGAAATCCTCTATGAAAATGGACTCCCAGGGTAAATTTTATCGATCATAATACAAACGTTAGCACTAAATATTTCACGTGTTCAAATCTCCGCAGTGATAAAATATGCGGAGGCTAATATTGTCACTTTCAATTGAATTACATTTCAACCAGTACCGGTGATTTAGTATTCCGAATAGTTCTCGTGGAACGGGCGAAATTTTGATTAATAATATTATATTTAGTGTGTCCTAACTTAGATTTGAAATAGTAGTTAAGAATTGTGATTTTGATACTGGTTACGTGATCATAAATTTCAATGATATTTTGACTTAAATGTAAATAAATAAATCAACAATTTTACTATTTTTATTTGAAGAATTTTCATTTGTGAAATATGTTGTTTGAATACATTTTTATTGTCTTGAAATGAGAAAGATTTAAACGAAAAGGACATGCGACCTTTAACGGAACATTTAATAACGACTTAATTTATTGCTGAAGTATTTTCATCATTTAAAAAATACTTCTTTTAAAAAATTCTATCTGAGTCTTCATCCATATTACTTACAAAAGTCGATTGTACGTTGTTTGTGTGTGAAGGCTGTTTTTCTTGTTATATAAAGCTGAAGTTTTTGTTCTTTTGTTTGTTTAATCGCGCTTATCTCAGGAAGTACAGTTCCGATTATAACCTTTTTGTGTTAGAATATTAATCCAGGAATTCTATAGGCTAATGGAAACGTTATGTTACGGGAGCAAGATTGCTCGAAACATGTACTGTATAATACTAGCCAAGCATCATATTTGCAAATAAACTGTGGAGGATGGTATTGTTCCTCCAGCGAAAAGGGAGGATCCTCGACCAGTCTGAACCACAGGACTGGTCGGCCGTTAGGGCACGAGGAGTGATGTTTGCAAGTGGTATATATGCTTAGCGGCGAAAACATTTCAACATCGCGATTTAGGAATTGTGACGTCACGTGACGCCACAAAACAAGCTTTTGATATACACCTTAAATAAAATATTTTTAGACAGACCTTATAAAAAACTACTACCAAATTCACGTACACTACCGTAGCATGTTCCTTTCAATTGAATGTAACATTAGCAAAGTGAATCGTTCAATCAGCGTGTACCGATGGCTCAATACAAGCTAATTTAATGTGGAAGCTTATGAATTATTCAAAACGGGTTCATTTAGTTATATACCGAGTGTAATTTACTTGACGATATCATTTTAATTCCCCTTTTGGACTCTTTTATTTTTCTTATTCATCTTATAAATAAACTCATATCTAGAAAATAAATAATCAATGTTATTCACAATAATATAATTTCACGTTTTTATATATGTTTAAAAGGAGTTTTACAAAGATCATTTAAGTGTAAAGTTTTATCACTACGTTAACTTTTATTACTACCTAATTTTTTGCACACGTCTGCATTTATACACACCAAAGTAAAGCTGTGTGCAGCATTTCTATTTCAGCTCAATATAACATTAGCAAAGTGAATCGTTCAATCAGCGTGTACCAATAGCTCAATACAAGCTAATTTAATGTGGAAGCTTATGAATTATTCATAACGGGTTCATTTAGTTATTTACCGAGTATAATTTACTTGACGATATCATTTTGATTCCCTTTTTTGACTCTTTTATTTTTGTTGTGCATTAAATAAATAAAATTATCTCTAGCAAATAAATAATCAATGTTATTCACCATAATATAATTTCACATTTTTATATGTATATGTTTAAAAGGAGTTTTACAAAGATCATTTAAGTGTAAAGTTTTATCACTACGTTAACTTTTATTACTACCTAGTTTTTTGCACACATCTTTAAATTTTCACGCCAATGTAGAATTATGTCCTCCTATATGTAGCATTTCTTTTTCACCTGAATATAACATTAGCAAAGTGAATCGTTCAATTAACGTGTACCGATAGCTCAATACAAGCTAATTTCATGTGGAAGCTTATGAATTATTCATAACGGGTTCATTTAGTTATTTACCGAGTATAATTTACTCCACGATATCATTTGGATTTCACTTTTGGGTTATCTTAAAGTTATATTTTTCGTATTTATTTAATAAATAAATGTTTGCCAAATACATAATTATTAATATTAGTCGCTTTGAGTTTTCTAGTACTTTAATATTTATTACTTTTCAGGGATAGCATTAAAAAAGTTGGATTTGTTTGGGCAAATATTAATTTGGTAAATATTTGAAATCCGTTCACTTTTCGAACTTTCTTGTGGTTTAAGGAATTGAACTTAGAATGACCAATATTTTTCATCTCAAAAATGTAAGCTTAAAGCTAACCTTCTAACATTTGTACAGACCGTGACATTTTTCACGTCTCCGGTAGACCTCTAGGTACAGACCCTGTGTTATTGCTCATCTAACAAAGCGATGATAATAAAAATGGCTTTATTCTTATTTAACAATTTCATATTGCCTAATAAGAAAATACAGATACAGAAGTCAAACTCCATCACATCAAATGTAGGACTACATCTCAACAATTTCTCGTAGGGGTAAAAAACGAAACATGATATTGACTTTTGTACTCAACTACAATATAATATAATCGTTAAAAATTTAATATTAATTCTATGTTCAAAATAATTTTACAACATTAAACATTTGTAATCAATAATGTTTTCAAATCATCATCATTCTTATGAATATTACAAAGTTATATTTTGTCGGACCCAAGGCAGGTATAAACTGGAAAAGGATCGTTGTTTGCATGATTTATTGAAAACCAATAATGTATATTATTCATTGGTTTTTTGTTCTTCCGAAACTGCAAAAATGTTCGATACTTCTTGAATTATTTATGTACGGTTTTGCCCGCGATCTCAATTTGTATCAAAATAAAAACAGGCTAGATTGATCAAGAATAACATATTTGGGGAAAAATATTCGGAATTTATGGGTAGTTTTTTGATAGACTTATATATTTATTGTTACTTCTAAATGGGTTTATGTCATAATACTAATTGAAGGCTTTGAATTTAAATAGTGAAAAAATATGAATACAGCGATTACCTATACACTGTATAAAAGGTGGAATTTCGTAATGTCAACTGAAAGGAAAGTTATTTTAAAACTATATAGAATAGAATAGAATAGAATTTTAATATTGCCGAAAATTTCCGAAAAATATTATTAGATGCGATAATATGATGATTTAATTAAGTGTTTTTTTTTATGATAGATCAAGCAAGCGTAGCATGTGGTTCATGAACACCCACAATAACAAAATGTCGCAGTGCCGGCTTAAAGGAAGGGGGGATAATCCTAAGAAATTTAGAATTTTTTAAAGTGTGTTTAAGCAAATAAACAAAAAGACTTTACCGCTTTAGCTTTATATAATATAATATTTGTATTGTTTTTTGATGTTAAGCAATCGAATCAAGTATTTCATTATCAAACACCTCCTATACTATGCGCTATATTTTATAAGGTCTCTAGTTTACTAAGCATTATTTATCAGTCTTGTCCATAACCTTCCCATCAAATTACGCAATATTTGTCAACCCATAAAAATAAACAGAGAAATCGAATATCCCATTCATGGAACAATCTAGAAGCGTGTAAATAATGGACAGTCATCAATATATCAATAAAACACTTCTTGTAACGTCTATCATATATCGTATTGCAATTTTGTTTGAAACTCGATACAACTGTTGTTTTTCCTTGATTGGACCTTTGTTATTCGATTCTGTTGAGTGTTTCCAAAAATTTAGCTTTATTATTGGACGGACTCTTGACACAAATAACTTAATTTGCTGTCCCAACAAAAACTGATTAAGTGGAAAAAGAGTTATATTTTTACGGGTTCATTTGAAGAGGTTGGTTTTATTTTATTTTAGTTCAAACATTTGAGTGTTCTAAAATGCATTTTTATTAAAACAAAAATTTGAGTGATGAAACGAATTACATCCTCAAAATATAGAAATGTCGTGAATAAATTAGAAATATGTGCGATTCACACAGAGAGCGGGCGCGTGTCGTGACGGGAGCACAGTGGATCTTTTTCTTTGTATTTATATGAAAAACTTCACATCGAACGCGCCTAACCCGCACACTTTTTTTAGGTCACGCAAAATTATATACATAATTCTGAAGTAATAATATTTTAATTTGATCCTATCCATACTGACAATTGTTTCAAAGTTTACGGTTACATAAGTCTAGTTATGATTAGTTTGTGCTTTGGACTTGCCTTAGCATTAAAAATAGTTTCTTTCTAAATCAGTACAAAAACCACTAAATGTTATAGTCCTACGCCTTCACGATGAGATTTTAACTACCTCTCGCAATTTATGACGCCATAAAGTACAGTAGAATATTGTAACGCTACGAATCACATCAAGGATAATACTACGTTTATGGCGCTATTGCTATTGTTGGAAATATCGGACAGATGCCTTTGGACTCATACCTTTAGATTACATACGTTGTTATCAAACAAAATGGTAAGCAAAAGGAATCAAGTTTGTAGACGTCGACGAATGGTACTAATTAGAATCAACACCTATCGAATAAAACATATAAGGATTGTCTCCTAATTATATTTAACTACCTCTCCATTTTATGATGTGATAAAGTGCAGTAGGATTTGAACGCAATAATTACGTAAATGATAATAAGTATTCTTATTGGGCCATGCCAGCCAGTAAATAAACCAGGCTAGTGCCTTCACAATAAGGTTTTAACTTCGCAATTTATGACGCCATAAAGTGCAGTAGGATGTAACGCTTTCAAATCACATCAGAGAAAATGCGACCTTTATGACACATCATTATTGTTGGGGATTTTGGACAGATCCCTTTTGATTCTTGTTTTAAGATTATACCTTAGCAAAAAAGAGTGTAATGAAAAGTTTGCTAAGAAAAGTTTTTAGACATCTAGGGCGGTGATACTGAATAGGAATAGCAGCCATTTAATGTAACAGCGTCATAATAGGATTGAATTACCCCCACCATTAACGATGCCATAAAATGCAGTAGGATTTAGTCCTTGTAATCATTAGAAACACACGTTTTCTAATTCATGCGGATTAGTTCACATAGTCATTTAATATAACAGACTCATACCTTCACAATGAGATTTTAACGACCCCTCGCTATTTACGACGCCATAAAGTGCAGTAGGATGTAACGCTTCGAATCACATCAGGGTAATGCGACGTTTATGACACTATCATTATTGTTGGAGATTTTGAACAGATCCCTTTTGATTGTAGCTTTAAGATTACGCATTAGTTTTGTACTGAGATAAATTAATGAAGGCTTAATCAGAAATAGATCCAAAATTAAGCGTTTTTTAAAAAATATTTGACAAATGGTGTGACTTTTTTTCATTCATTTCCTAGTGTAGAAAACATTCATCTACCCAATGAAATTTAAGGAAGAACCACGATTTTTGCGAATACAAAAAGCTTTACTGTATAAAAATAAACACAAAAAACACGAGGTATAAGATATGTAAAATTCGGATAATTAGATTAATCGACCAGCAAACTGACTAAAATAATCTAATTCATATAAACCACTTCATATTGTATACAAGTAGTATTAATGTTTTAAAATATTTCTTGATGGAAGTGAAACAAAAAGCGTTATAATATGATAGTGTAAAAGCGGTAAAGTTGGAGTGATAACAGGAAAACTTTCGGTCATATTGACTGCAGTAGGTAGGTTCGAGAAACCTTTCGAAGTGGGATTAAATGCAGTTATATAGAACTGGATGGACAATATTTATATAATTTACAGAATATATAGTCCTACTAATATTATAAATGCGAAAGTTTGAGAGGATGTATGATGTGTCTGTTACTCTTTCACGCAAAAACTACTGAACCGATTGTGATGGAAATTGTTAATCATATCCTAATCCCAGAATTCCCACCGGATAAGAAGTTAGATACGTGAGTGAAACGGCGGGGCGTAGCTAGTAATATTATAAATGCGATGATGTGTAAAGATGGGTGTGTGAATGTATGTTTGTTACTCTGTCAAGCAAATATTACTGACCTGATTGTGATGAAACTCGGTGTACATATAGGTAAAGATCCAGAATAACACATAAGCTACCTTTACTCACAGAATTCGCATGGGATCACAAGTTATGCGGATGAAACTTGGCTTGGCTAGTACTATTATATTCAGTGATTAATAACGCCTGTGAACGCACCTAGTCAAAATTGCATATTGGGTGAAATTATTATTATTAAATTAAATATTGAAGATTCATACAGGTCTTATTTAAGGAAGAATTTATTTAACTTACGAAGACTTTGATTAAAAACTATTTTAACAACTACAATAAAAACAAAAATAGTTTCATAATAAACTTTAAATTCACCACCATTTTTTAAAACCATTATTTTACTATATTACAAGTTTTATTGTATAAAATAAAATAATTTCTATTATGCTGTTAATTTGATCAAACGTCTCTCTAAATTCTAATAACCAATTATCGTGTCAAATGACTGACGTTAATTTGTTACTTGATGTCATGTACAAGACATTGCGATGAAATTATATGAATGCCAATTCAAAATAACTCTAAATACTGACGGATAGAAGTGTGTTAGAGGTTGAATAATTAATTAATGAATGATTTCCCTTCATCACAACATAAAGCTGAGTCAGCTCCCTTTGAGAGCTGCACAGCATCTTACCCTAAATCTTGTTTTATAATTATTTTTTTAACTGATTTTAATATTATTGTATACTTTTTATTTTTTATTTTTGTTCCGTGTATTTATTTAGTATTTGTTCTAATGTGTGTGTTACTGTGTGGTCTTTTGTCAATAGTATTTTTATTTTATTTATTGATTTTTATTTAACAACGCTTAATGCCAGACCACCACCGCGGTTTCACCCGCGTAACTTCTGATCCCGTGGCAACTCCGGGATTCGAAAAATATATAAAACATAAAATATGTCACCACTAAGTAAATAAGATGGTATCAGAATAATTATCATTCGTCCAATGTTCGTGCATTGAAAATTGTGACGTAATAGTATATTGTTACATAGTTGGTAATCTTTTTTTTCCAATTTCATTTGATACCACTTTTATAAAATTAAAAGAAACTAAGGACTACTTTTTTATTTCTGAGATTGTGTAAAAGTACCTTGGCCAAAATATACGCAACTTCGAGATGGATATAACCAAAGCTGATACGTTTGGGTGGAGCAGCATTTGGGAAGCTAAGTTGCATCTTTAGATCGTCTATTCCAATGCCTTAAGAGGCACACATTTAACCAGTGCGTCCTTCCAGTAATGACTTACGGGGTCGAGACGTAAACAGAAAAAATTAATGAATGATAATTCTTTATATTTCACTTTTTAACCGACTTACAAAAAAAGGAGGAGGTTATCAATTCGACCGTATTTTTTTTTT
>LQNK01000099.1:167606-207658 GCA_001586405.1 Phoebis sennae
TTCTAAAAATCATTGTTTTGAGTTTAGAATCATAAATGAAACACGAAACACAATTTTTTTCTTGAAAATATTAAATGTACAGACACGGCTAGTCTACGATTTTATTATATGTATAGATTTCATTTGATATCACTTTTATAAAATTAAATGAAACTAAGGACTACTTTTTTATTTCTGAAATTGTGCAAAAGTACATCTACCTTGGCCAAAATATACGCAACTTCGAGATGGATATAACCAAATCCGATACGTTTGGGTGGGGCAGCATTTGGGAAGCTAAGTTGCATCTTTAGATCGTCTATTTCAATGCCTTAAAACGCACATATTTAACCAGTGCGTCCTTCCAGTAATGACTTACGGGGTCGAGACGTGAACAGAAAAAATTAATGAATAAATGATAATTTTTTATATTTCACTTTTTATACACAAAATGCAACAGGCTAGCTTGGTTTGGACATGTGATGCGGCGGGAGGATAGTTATGTTGGGAAGAGGTTGATAAATATTGAAGGTTGATGGTTGGACAGGAAGAGATAGGCCAAAGAAACGATGGATGTACTGAATAAAAAAAGATATTATGAATGAAAGAGGTGTGAAATGACTAAGAAGAGAAAAAAACCCATTGCGCCGACCCCAATAGTGAGATAAGGGTAGGATAATGATAATGATCCAAAATGCATATTTCTTGGACATTAACGTGTTGATTTTTCCACGAGTTTAAAGTTGCGCAGCATGCTATGGAGCAGGCTATGTTAGGAGTTTCTTTGAAGGATAGAATTCGCAACGAAGTAATCATAATAAAGATGGCGCAATATGACAGAGGCTTACGTCCAGAAATGGACAGCGATAGGCTGAAGTTGTAGTAAGGAAGTCGGTTACCATTATTGATAAAAAGTTTTTAGATTATATCTCAGGTGATAATATAATTTCGGTATTAAAATATTTTTGGTTATTCATTGCTATACTGCATCAGCAGAAACTATTTTATCTTCCATTTGGTTACCCACTAATTGGTGGTTTTTAATTATGATAATGAAACGCGGCAAATATAAAATTTACTTTAAAAATTTAAATTTTATTTCATAAAAGCTAGATTCCCACCCCAGATAATTTTTTAATGAAATAATGTTTTCTAATAATTATTCTAATATATTCAGTTATTTCTAAGATTTTCGCATTTAAACAAATATCTTTACCGCTTAATAACATTAGTAGCCCAGCCCGCAGTTTTACTCGCATAACTTTTGATCCCGTTGAAATCCGAAATTTATTGTAACATATGTGTTCTTTAAATCATTACCTATATGTGTAAAAAAATTCATTACAATCGGTTAAGCAGTTATAACCTGAAACAGTAACAAACGTACATTAACCCTCAAAAATTTCCGTAGTTATTATACTAGTAGCTCACTAAGGGCTAGACCTGGCATTGCAAAGTATAAATCAAGATCTTTCATTTGATATCACACTCGGGTATGTTTGTAACTCTATTTGAAGATAAGTGTTTATCTTCGTAATCTCTCAATCGATTTCGCTCACCTTTGAACACGTTTCGCTCGGTTAATTAATAGGATTAATAGTATCCACTTTCATAATTTGAATCTTCTAGATAACATTTTTCAATGTCTACCAAGATATCGCGAGATAATGGAAAATACTCGACGCGGGGCATAAAAAGTTGCAAATTTACATGACAAGTTGTACAAGCTTATTCCCAGGTAATGCAATGCATTTAGTTTGCACTTAAAAGAGAAAAACTAGGTATGAAAAATGGGATTATTTCTTTTATATGATAACGTGGTTTTTCTAAAGATTTCTGTTTATTAAACATACTAGCTTCTGTCCGCGGTTCAGCTCGCGTTAAATTGGTAGACGTGTCTGTCCGTCTGTCTGTCTCTTCTTCACGCCTAAACCATTAAATTAATTCGGATAGAATAGTGTTCACGATTGTTTGAAACTATACTATATATAAATAAACATAGGTATTGCATTTAACAGTTACGTTGTAGTAACCTTTACAGTTTTTTTTTGTGATATAGCAGGTAAGCGGAACATGCGGTTCACTTGATGCTAGTGACTGACCGCAGCCCATGAACATCTACAATATCAGTGTCGCAGATGCCGGATTAAAGGAAGAGGAGGGAATAAGTCGAGGATAAATGATGGGGAATTAGAAGAGGAATAGAACAGGTTAAAAGAAGCATAGGATGGCAATGCAGTATGCATGCATCCTCCCTCGCTTACCGTACAAAACACAATGTAATACTGCTTCACGCCGATTTTCTGCTGGGGGGTGGTACTTACACCGATGTGAGCTTGGCCCAAACGTTGAATGCCCGGCTCCAACTCTTTTATTGGTGATGATGATATGCAGCAGAATTACTCTCCGTCGCCTTTTAAGACATCCACGGGTATTCTAACACGTCGCCACATAAACGATAACTAGATGGCACTTAATATAATAAAAGAACCTTAATATAATAAATGTACTTCTGCTACTAAAGAGTGCATAATATAAAGTTAAATTACATTGTATCTTATAGCTATTAAACGTAAGTATTATTTAATTATTTTTTCGGACTGAAAGTTTGTAAAAGTTTATTCTTAACTTGAAAACCATTTGCATTGTCATCTATACTTATAATAAAACAGTAACCGAACCATTTCTGTACATTGAATATTTTTTAAAAAGAGTAATTGGTATGCAATATGTATGTTCTATAGATACCAAAACCATGGTTAAAAATTTTTTTTTCTGTTTGTCTGTTTATCTGTTTATCTGTTTGTATGTGCGTCAATCACGTAATAACCACTGGGCAGATTTTTATAAAATTTCACATGCTGATAGACCAATATTAGGTGCAACTTAAAGGCTATATTTTATTTTAAAAAAATATTTTAGGGGTGGCTCTCCATACATGTGAACCGAGGGTAAAAAAATAAATTCGCGAATACATCATTGAGTGAGGTATCATTGGAAAGGTCTTTAAAAATGGTATCGAGGTTCCTAAATGCGTTTTCTGCTAAAATAAATATTTTTTGAGAAATATGCTTCTAAAGTCGTGAAAATGTCATACCACGTAACAATGTGAGATTTTGGTTGAGTTGCGGACATGCCTTTTTATACTCTTAACGTATAGATTAAGACGTTAAAACACTCAATGAATCTTCAAAAACCTTCAAAAATAACTAACTCTCTGCCTGCGGCTTCACTCGCGTGGGCTTAAATTTTCTGTATTTTGAAGAGGCGCACGCTCTGTGAGATTTTGGTCAGTCCTATTTCCATAGAAGATTATAAAAAAAAAAGATAGACATCCGCATATATCACTGGTCCTGCGATCGTAATTTTTTTAAAATTTTGTTGTGCTCCTCTAAAAATACAGAAATTAGTAGGCCACGCGTGCGAAGCCGCGGGCGGAAAGCTAGTATATAATATTACTGTAAATTTACACTAGACTGTAAGGTAAAAAGTGTATTATTTTCTAATAAAGACTTTTAAAAAGAAAAGAATATAATAAAAGGTGTTCCTTTTAGAGCATCTAGTAATGTATTGCAAGGGTATTGAGGCGAACAGCTAAGTATTGTAAATGCAAAAGTTTCGGAAGAAGTTCTAGATGTTTGGCTGTTTATTGAGCCGAAGATGAACTATTTATTTTTTAATGGAGTTTAATTAAGTTTAGTTTGAAAGAATAATCCAAGTACAATTTTTATTTTATCCTTTCCATTATTAATTTTAGAGGATAGATAAAAAACGATTATCATAAAGAGGAGAGATTTCATTTTTTGTTTGATTGTTGGAATTGAAGACTCGAAACTGCTGGACCGATTTGGAAAATTGAATTTGAATTTATACTTTGTATTGTTATTTTTGATGGAATGAGTGGTTAATATGTATAAAATGATATAATGCAGCTTGTGAGGACAGACGTATGTATGTGTTTGTTACTCTTTCACGCAAAAACTACCGAACCGATTATGATGAAACTTGGTAAACTTAACGGTAAGGGTTCATAATAACATATGGGATTCCTTCTAAATTGCTATGGGATCAGAAATTACGTGGGTAAAACTGTAGTGTACGGCTTGTTATTTTATAAAAGTGGCAGCGAATGACATTGGAAAAAAAGATTAAAAGTCAAAGAATAATATACTATAACGTCGCAATTAAAATCACGAACATTGGACGAATGATAATGTTTCTGATACCATCTTTATTTAGTTTTTTGCGACCTATTTAATAGAATTTATCCATTCAATACGTCATAAATTTCAAAGTTTCTTAATAAGTACACCTTAATTTCTTACTATATCTTATAGGACTAGCTGATCTATATAGCCTATGTTACTCGTGGATAATGTAGCTTTCGAATGCTGTAAGAATTGGTAAAATCGGTCCAGGAGTTTTGAGAAAGTTATTATAAACCGACCTAGAGTCCAGATGGCCGGGCGGTAGTATGTTTGTATGTAAGTATAAAAAACTCTGTCCGACGATAACTTGAGTATCGTTTATCTGATCTTGATGAAATTTAATAGGCGAATAGTTTAGACAAAAGAAAATGTCGAGTTCGAAGATGAGCAAAATCATTGAGGGGTTATCAAATACCTTTTTGCTTTACACAATATTCATAGATATATTTGTTATATATTTATTGTAAGGACTTATTGTATTTGTGTCACAAAATAAATATTTCTCTCTCTCTCTCTCTCAAATAAAAGGTCTTGATTTGTTTACAACGCGTGGTCTAGCTCGGGGCGAGCGAGTATTAGTGTAGACAATTAATTCGTCTAAAGCTAACCATGCATCTCTTCGCTCGGGATGGCGTCTACCAGATTTGTCCTGCTCAAACATGAACGGATTAGGGCAGTGATTCCCAAAGTGGTCTATATCGACCCCTAGGGGTCTATGATAAATTAAGGGGTCTACGTCGAAAAAAAAATTGGGGGTTCATGAAATGAAAACGGGATGGACGATAATGGATCTCAACACATACACTAAATGAGGTAAGTGGGGGGTCTACCCAACACGGAAAACATGGCAAGGGGTCTACGACATAAAAAAGTTTGGGGAACTCTGGATTAGAGCAATATTGGCTGTCTGATATGTTTGTCGGTTTGTTTAGTCGATATAGCATTCAGTCAATACTGGTATAACTGGTAATATTCCAGAACAATACTGTTGTACACTAATTTTCTATGGGGGTGATAGAATTCCACATTGACGTAAAAATTCTAGGATATTCTAATAATTTTTAACTTTCTAAAAGTATTTACTGCTGAAAAAAATTACACAAAATTAAAATAATATATATATATATATTTTAAATTTAATTTTTAAGGAGGTAACGTATTTAAATTACGCCTTAATTAAATTTGTTAATTTCTACAATTCGTACCGTAAAATTGTGTATAATTTTTTCTTTCGTGTTTTTTAAATTTTCTTAATTCCGAAATATCTACCATAGGTAAAAATTTTAATATGTAATGTCTCAAAAACTACACAATAATTAAAAATGTAAATTCCTAATTCAATACGACGCGTAATAGTTCCATATATCCATCTTAGTTCGAAGGTAAGTCTCCCAGGTTAGGCCTGCACAAACATGACCGGATTGGAGCAATATTAGCTGTCTGTGGATATGTTTGTCCGTTTGTTTAGTCAATATTGGCGTACATATTGAGCGGTGTTTGGCTTTATTTACTGTGGAATTTTGGAGTTAAACGAGTAATTTTGATTATAAGATGTCCATCAAAGTCTAAGTAATAGCAAGGAAAGTACAATAGCACAACACCATAACATAATAGCGGTGTATTTTAAATATTTAGTCCAATATTTTGTCTATAAAATATTTTGATTTTTCCGCAAATATCATCACTAAATAAGTATTATTATATATTTAAATAAATCACCATAGTGAAATCCCGGAAACCAATATTCATATAATGTAAGCTAACTGATCCGCGCGGCTTCCCTCCCGTAGCATAATGTTTTATATAATATAACCTATGTCGCGGATAATGTAGCTTTCAAATAGTCAAAGAATTTTAAAATCGGTCCAGTATTTTAGAGCCTATTCATTACAACCAAAATGTTCCTCTTTAGAAGTAATACGTGAGTAATGTAACATACAAACACTTCCACACGATTACGCTAACATATACATTATCTTGTAAACCAACAGAACGTAAAGGAAGCTCCGTATTTCCCAGATTCAGTTTCTCAAAAGCGCTTAGTGTTTAAAACGAGTCTATATTTGGCAGGAATCCAAGCGGCTTGATCCATGCTGTAGAGATAGGATTTGGGTGATTGCGCTTCCTGAGTGAGATTTTATTAACCCTCCAGGTAACCCAGGTAATCTGATATGCTTGGAAAGAACATGAAAATAATACTGGTTTTATTTACTACTTCTTGTTTATGGTTAGAAAAATTTTATTGTTAAGAGATGTACGGAAAACTCTTCATTTTACAGTTAGATCTAATTGCACCTCAAAGATATAATAAATTACTTTAGATTCATTTACTACATTTCAGTTCCGTACTAAGACGGAATTTTAGGCTTGTCCTTAATGAGTAGAAATTTGAACTTATTATCTAAAAAGTTATCAATGGCACAAATATTAATTTGAACATGTTGTGCAAATCAACGTCTAATTGCTTACTTTACGATATCAAAAATGTTTTAAAAGACATTGCCCAAAAATAAAGTCTCTTTGATCGTTAATGCCTCATTCAATTGTAAAGTGACGTGAATTCTGAGCTATGCTTTAAGGCACGGATCAGACGCCAGCTTGGAACGGTGCCAAAGGAACCTTGTAGGCTACCTCCATCTTACTCGATATTTTTGACGTTTTAAATTATATGACTGCAATCGTAAGACATCTTATAAAGTAAAGTTTTTTTTTTTTCTAAACAAAATGTAGCCAATAAGTTGCACCTAATATTGAACTGCCTCCCGGTTTTGACGTGATTGGACTCACATAAAGACAGAGAATCAGACAAAAAAATATAGATTTGAGGTCTAGAAAACATCCATAGTGCGTACCAATTACGTCACGACGAAGTAAAGTTCTATAAAATCAAGCTTTTACAAGTGCACAAACCTTAGTTATACCCTCTCTAGTTAAAAAGACCAAAACTACCGTCATCAAAAATTTTCCCGCAAAAATTATGCATAACAACGTAAGGTTCAGCTCAGTGTAAGCTACTAGTATCTACGTCTTCACATGTAACACAAACCTTAATTGTTCCCCCTCTAGTTTTAGAAAGCAGAACTACAGCCATCAAAATTTTTCTCACAAAAATTATGCATAAACTACCGTCATCAACATTGTATCTTTATCTTCACATGTAACACAAACCTTAATTGTTCCCTCTCTAGTTAAAGAGAACTACCGTCATCAAAACTTTTCCCGCTAAAATTTCAATTAGTGCGTTTCCATGTTGACGCGTCTTCATTACTTATTTCGCTCCCTTCGATGTGTTTAACTTTGAGGTGAACTTAGGAATTGAGTTTGGATGTGAATTACGGTCTCGATTGGATATCATATGGATGTTTTAAACTGCTTTCGTTGGTTCGTAATTACCATAACGTGATGAATAAAAGTTATGATGAAAATACCTTTGAGATAGAAACTAAAAAAATGTTAATTTTTCTTGTATGCCTGTATTTATGTGTATTTCGTGTCTTTTCTATATACAAGTAAGATTTATCGTTCTCTTCGATCGGTTAAAACGTTCTTTAAATTTTACTTTGTCAATTATTGTAAATGACTTCTTAAGAATGTCTAAAGACTTATGAATATTACATGACGGATTTTGATGAAAATGTAGGGTAGTTGTGTTTTAGGAAAGATAACATAGTACTTTTTATATCCAAGTAATTCAGCAACTTTACATTGTAATGGTATGGATACGCCTGAAGTGTCAAATCCACTTTTTAAACATATATTGTGTCGCTACAAACATAATACAACTGAAAAAAGAATGAAAGTTGAGATGAAATGAAAGTCAATAAAAATTTCAATTTCAATTACAATTATCTCGTGTAACAGAACTTTTTAAATTTAATTTTAACACATTTGTTCAAACAAACAAACATCAAAACACACAATCTATAATATTTCTAGGAAACCTTAACGCCGAAGGAATTTTAAAAATAAGCCACAACGTAATATCCCTTACCAATATCTCTTTGTCTCACACAAATATGATTGATATCTGATACTCGAATCGAAGTTATTCCGCTAGCTCTATTTTCTTCGCTATTACCATAAAATTGAATCCATAATTTCACTAAATTATGACGGGGACTCGCTTGAATGATTCATGGATGGATATGAAGTTTTTATAAGAGATATCTTTAGTTTTATTAAGTGATTTTATAAAGACTATTTACATTCACACACACATACACAAACTCACTTAAATATGACGAGTACACAAGTGAATGATTTATAATTGGACTAGCCATCCCATCACTACATACAAAACAAAGTTGCTTTCTCTGTCCCTATACACCTTTGTATTCTTGAATCTTTAAAACTGCGCAACGGATTTTGATGCGGTTTTTTTAATAGAAATAGTGATTCAAGAGGGAGGAGGAGGTTTATACCGCATATGACAACAACCATTAAATATTGGAGAAATTCTGTTATTTTTTAGGTTGTGTGTGAAAATTAATAATTAATATCAATTTTCTTCCGCTTACGTTCAAAACGCAGGCTGAACCCTACGAGATTTTCAAAATAATGTACTAATTTTTATAGACAATGTTCACAGTTTATTTGTAGTATATTTATTATTTAGTATGAGCATTGCACCCGTGCGAATCTTATACGTCATAATTGTTCCACTTAAGAACTATTGGTAGTAGATAAAATTAGTTTATTATTGTGATAAAACAACACTCGTACAATTGATAAAATCACGGAGAGAGCATATTTTTATCACGACACTAACTATTGATTTTAAACCATATTCAACCCGTTCAATGAAAGGTCAGTTAAATATAAGAATGAAAACTCCTCTTGATTATCCTGCTAGCTCCTGTCGTGACTTCGCTCGTGTTAATTTTGGAGTCTATGTGTAGATCCATAGGATAGGATAAGCTCTCTTCCACAACTTTGCCTTAATATTATCATCATATCAATTAACAACTTGTTACTTAATACTCTGCCAAACTGTATAACAGTTTGTTAACAGATAATGTATTTATTGTACGTGCAATCACTATTTCTCTAGTCTCATAATCTAATGAGACGAAAGTTTTATGCGACGGCAGAAATATCAACTTAAGGCCGTTACTATGCAATTCGACAAGTAGACTGAAATATTATTTGTGACAGATTCTAAAGAGCAAAAACAAATTTTTGGACTGGACATTGAAAAATACCTACTGACTTTTGCTTTTGATATCTAAATTATATACAGCGATAATATTATCTTTATTGCTGATAATGATTTATAAATTGGATCATTCTATGATCTTTTTCCTAAATGAGCATTCATAGAGCTGTCAAAATGTTCTATATGTTATTTATATTAAGTGTTATTAGTGTAGTGAAATGTGACCCATATGAATTAAATATTATTCATTATAATGATTTTCATGCAAGGTGAGTAGAATAGAAAAATAATAAGATTTTGTAAGTATTGAGGTTATGTTTTGATATAGACGAAAGATTCCCAGGTGGTGAGCGTGGCCCAATTAGTTTCAAAACATTTATCAATTCCCATTTTTAAAGCTATACCTTACACATTTGAGGCCAAATAACAAAAACAAATGGGATTGAAATACTAACAATTATCAAATTAACAAAAAATATATTTATAAAAATTAATATGATAACATAGCTGATTATTAAAATAAATTTCACTAAAATGACTGTTCAAAGGAAATTAAGAAGCAAACACACTTTATAAGATAAAATATCTCCTATTTTATGTTACGCATACAAGAATATCAAGAATTTTATTAAATTAATAAGGAAATAAAAACAACATTCTTCAGACAGCTGTTGTCCATTGCCGCTTAATTAAAACCTAATATTTTATGTAGCAGATGTCGTATTAGGGGAGTAAATAATTTTCTCATGATATTAATATCGCGAGATAAAAATTATATTATTAAAAGGCTATTTTTACATAGATCTTCCAAACGCTTAGCAGGGTCACGCCATGAATTCATAAAGCTAATAATTTCTTATAAGGGAGAGGGATTCAGGCAAAGAGAACTTTGCAGACGTCTCCTTCTTATATTATGCACAGATAATTCTGTAATAAAGATATTTAATTCCTTATAACACGAGTAAAAAGAGTAGTTAAAGGCCACGTTTTATACTGCCAAAAACAGAATATTATTGAATTACATCTTGTAAAAAAATATGTTTTTGATGATTTTACCAAGCCTAAATTTTAGTGATTTGAGCTTTCAATTAGTGATATGTTTTTGTTACATTGAAAACTGTTATTAAATTTTTACTTTTGATTTATAAAAATTTTACTCTTTAAAAGCAAAAGCATAAAATGTTTTCTGCTCTAAACATCGGGCTGACTGACACGAACAGCACGAACCCACAACCATCGGCGTAATTAACCATTGCCACATCCATTGCGCCAATCAGATCGTCAAATGAGATTAAAAATTATATCCCCACTTTCAGATTCGTAGAAACAAGTCCCTCAGGGGGAATTTGCAACCCAGATGTCGCGCCCTGCATCGGCGGCTTCGCCCGTCTTGCTACCCTCATCCGAGACCTTGTAGCGAAGGAGCCCAACTCCATCGTCCTCAATGGAGGCGACACCTTCCAAGGAACGATCTGGTATAACCTTCTGAGATGGAACGTGACGCAGGATTTCATGAATATGGTGCACCATGATGCTCATGTTGGTGACGTTATCATAATGCATTTTACATTAAAAAGTTGATGTATATTACGATGGGTTTATTAAAACAAAATTTTATTTTAAAATTCCATACTCAATTTATTCAAAATTTCAAATATTCTGCTGAACATTTTGATTTAGAGTCTATCCTAGTCCCTCAGTACATCGTCTAATCATTATAATCTACTAGTTAGCACTAAGCAGGCTTTTAACAGATACGTTTTCACAGTTTCAGTTTCAGAGCACGTTTACGCAATAAAAGATAGATTATGTTCTATCCGTACTACTAACCATAACAATATTCAAGATGTTTTATTAAGTAAATAAGGCGTAAAGAAACAATAACATACTTTCGCATTTTTGTATACTTTTAATTGGAATTGAGAATTCTATTCTATATTATCAACAGGTACTAGGCAATCATGAATTCGATCACGGAGTAGAAGGAGTAGTCCCATACCTCCAACATTTGGAACACGAAGTGGTGACTGCCAATATCATAGATGATGATGAACCAACCATCCAAGGTTTATACAAGCCTAGTACTATTGTGACAAAGAATGGGAGACGAATTGGTATAATTGGGGTTATTATTTCAACTACTAATGTAAGTTTTAATTAAGACATTACAAATACAATTTTTTACATATCTAATCTAATCTAGTCTAGAATAAAATTAAACTTTGGCTGGTCACAGTTTAGTCCGACAATTAATAAAAATCAATATAAATTAAAATCAATTACTTTTCCTTAGTCTCACTAAAACTCGAGAATAGTTGAACGGTTTTGATTATTCGTGGAAGTCTAAGGAAGGTATAAACGTTGAGAAAATATGAAAAAAATAGTGATAAAATAGTAAAACCACAATTATATTTTCCATACAAATAGTTCGACAGAATAAAAATAATATTATTTATACATATACGCATGTAACATAGTACATTAGTTCATATATCAAAACTTGTAATGTAATCGGTCATGATAAAAAAAAACCTCAAAATGTCGAAATATGTCAACAAAACCTTTACAGATACCACAAATTTCATTGACTTAAAATTTGAAATGTTTCAGGAACTAGCTTCCACCGGCAAGTTAAAGTTTACAGATGAAATTGAGGCCGTGAAGGCTGAAGCCGAGAAGCTAAATCAACAGGGCGTGGATATTATTGTCGTCCTTTCTCATTGCGGTCTTGAAATTGAACAGTAATTTTTTATATCTAGATTGTTACAATGAAGCTTTTTAGATAAAACTTTTATAGGGTATTCTACCCACCTATTGATTAACAAGATTCAGCTCACGGCTTTCCTCGCAATATCAGCGCCTATGGAGCAATACATATGTACTCAGTGTCTATGGACCAATAAAAGGTCCTTGGGAAAACCCCATCAGATAATGCCTAGTCGTGTACGAAATTTCATCAAAATCTGTTCAGTAGTATCCACATTATTGATATACAAAGATTCAGATATCCAAACCCATAAGCACTCAAACTTTTAGATTATTTTGTTAATTACTAACGATTGCTGTCCTTGAACTGGTCTTAATAATTTGAAATATTATTTCTTATTAAGGATTTTATAGGGCTCATGTATAATTTAGGAACATTGAAGCAAAATTTAGTAATCTCTCAAAATTTAGTATTGAATTCCCTGTTGCAAATAACCGCATAACATGGGATTTTCTCTGGAATTATGGTTTAATCGAAATTGCTTAATTACCTTCAAAGTAAGATTGTTTTATGTAACAGCGGGCAAGCGGAGCATGCCGTTCACCTGATGTTACTGACCGTAGCCTATGAACAACCACAACAGCAAAATGTCGCAGATACCTTGCTGGCTGAAGGAAGAGGAGGGATAATGATGATGGTAATGATGGGAAATTGATAGAGGAGTACAACAAGATACAAGAGAAATAGTATGTGAATACAGGCTTTATATTTTGATTTCCTCTTCTTCCAGAAGGGAGCTTCTATAAGAAGAGGATTAATGATGGAACATTGATAAATGAGTACAACAGGATAATAATATGGGAACACCGTATATTTTGATTTTATTTTGTAAACAATCTTTCAGGAACATAGCTCTCCACGGCGGACCTTACATTGACATCGTGGTGGGGGCACACAGTCATACCTTCTTGTACAATGGTGAACCACCATCTGATACGACCTTTTCGGTGCAAGGACCGTATCCAATAGTCGTTGAAAAGGAATCTGGACCTGTAAGTATTATAGAAATCAAAAGTGCATAGTATTTAAGATCGTTTCAATTAAAAGAAAATAACGGATTTTAAATGCGTATTAAAAATTTGTATTTTTGAAGGTTTTAGTTGTTCAAGCGGCCGCACACACTGAATATTTGGGTGAGATTAAGCTTTTCTTCGATGAAGCTGGACATATCTTGAATTGGACTGGCAATCCCCATTATATAGGGAACCATATAGAACAAGGTAAAATTGTTTATCTTCCCAATATGTATATTTAGTTTGCAATATGTTACAATAATAAAATTGTCTACTATGATACTAATGCTAACGTTATAAATCTTAAGAATTTGTTTGTTTCAACGCGCTAATCTTACGAACTAATTTTTTATTTTATTTAATTTTTCTTTCGGATATACCATTAATCACCAGCCAAGTACGTAATATTATTGTATCTTATTCAAAAAAGGGAAATGACGGAGCTAGATAAGAAATTTTTGGTACAAACTTTAAATAAACAAACAATAGGACAGTTATAACGTAAGTCAGTATTTATTTTGAACCATCTATAGATCAGCAAGCAACAGCAAGCTTACAGTCTATCTAAATTCAAAATATCATTAAAATCCGTTCAGTACTTGTGGTGGACTCACAAACATTCAAACTTTGAAATCGATCATATTAGAAGAACTCAACATTATTTTTATTTCCCTGCAGCACCGGACGTAATAGAAAAAATAAACAAGTATTTACCAGAAATCGAAGTGTTGGCCAAAAGAAAGGTCGGCGAGACAAAAGTGCACCTGTCTTCTAGTTGCAGCTGCGGGGAGTGCAGCCTGGGAAGCCTCATCTGTGACGCCTTTATGCATGCAGTGAGTAATAGCCTGATCGATATCAGTCATAGTGTCCAATCTCAACATAGACTAGCCAGGTACTCAGCAGATAAAATGCACTCTCTATTCTATCATACCTTTATTCCCCTAATCGCAACATTTCACACTGTGAGTATACATATTATAATTACTCAAATATGGGGTCAAGTCAAAGTCAGGTAGTTGGTGGTGTTGTTATGTTGGTGCATCGGATAGATAAGAGTTTTCACACGTAAAAGTAAGAACGTGACCCGTTTACTAAACCCCCACTGTCTGTCTGTATGTGTTAGTTCTATATCATCGTTCTCAATAAGTACTTAATATAAATAAAGTAAATTTTAAAGGGGAGGCTCCCATACAACAAACATGAGTTTCTTTTATAGACGTAACCCTTCGTACGCGAGTCCATCCCGCACCAGGCCGCTTTTATTCTGTTTACAAACGACTCACATGTGAATGGTTTTTGATTGTAGGCACTCGTTCGAGCAGAAGGGAACAATTGGAACTATGGACACTTTTGCGTCACTAACACGGGAGGAATACGAAGCGACATTGAAATAGGAGGTATTTTAGAGTTTCAAAACATTTTTTGATATGTTTGGATATACATTAGTTGTACTTATGACGGCTTATACTCACTGTATAAACCGTCTTAATACAACTAACTATACTATGGCTCGCTTATCGTTAAATCAATAAAATGTATATACGTGTATTTAACCTTTATCTAGGCTATATTGGAATTAATCTGCAAGTTAATAATAGGTTCTTAGAATAATCTTAATCAGCTTCAATCTCTTTAGCCTTAATCAGTTAAGATCAGACAATTCGTTTAAAAAAGCCAATTGAAAAAATAAAAGATTTTTAAGTTTCAATTTAGCTTATAAATATTATATTAATCCAATGGTTACATAAAAAAACAATTGAAATAGTAATAACAAAAAATGTATTAATAAAACTGATTATATGTACTAGTACACTTAAAATATCGATTAAAAACTTATTGTATTAATTATATTCATTTTTTAAATTACCTTAAGTCACCTCTAATTACAGACATAACCTACGAAGCAATGCTACTAGCGCTTCCCTTCGATAACACAGTGGAAGCGTTTGATCTTCGTGGAGACCACGTGCTAGAGATGTTAGAATTCGCCGTGGCTAACGACCCATGGCCTGGAGCGAGGACTATGCAGCTATCAGGTATATCCAACGAAACCTATTAGCTCTCCCAACAAAGCCAAGATGTTTGATCTCTGTGAAGACAACGTGGTGGAGGTGTTGGAGTTTGCAGTGGCTAACGACCCATGGCTTGGAGCGACGACTATGCAGCTGTCAGGTATATCCTACGAAACCATAGTACTAGCTCTTCCAACAAAGCCAAGATGTTCGATCTCCGTGGAGGCCGCGTGTTGGTGATGTGTAAAATTGCCGTGGCTAACGACCCTTGGCCTGAAGCGAGGATTATGCAACTGTCAGGTATATCCTGCGAAACCATAGTACTAGCTATCCCAGCAAAGCCAAGACGTTCGATCTCCGTGGAGACCACGTGCTGGAGATGTTGGAGTTTGCAGTGGCTAACGACCCATGGCCTGGAGCGAGGACTATTCAGCTGTCAGGATAACCTACGAAACCATAGTACTAACTCTCCCAACAAAGCCAAGATGTTTGATCTCCATGGAAACCACGCGTTGGAGATGTTGGAGGTGGACTTAGCTACCGATCTGTAGCATGGAGTGAGGACTATCCAGCTGTCAGGTGTAACCTACGAAGACATAGTGCTAGCTCTCCCAACAGGTATAGATGTAATTATATAACGTCTGGACGAAGGCAAAAAGTACCTTAACTTTTAATTCAATATTCTCTGGCATATTTCATTGAAATTAATTCTGTTATTTTTCAATAATAAACGCAGATTACAAAGTTTGAAATTTTAATAATTTACATTAGATTAGGCATATTTTTCAGTTCACTTATAATATCAACGCAGTGAATAAAGCTTACTACAGTGTACGCCTAAAAACTGTGATGTTAGTAAATTTAGGAAGAAATATTTAGAAACGAACGAAAGATTATAAAATAGTTTTCAATTTTCAGGTATTCGCATGCAAGTGGACGGTTCTCGACCTAGAAACGAAAGGGTCCAAAACGTTACGATTCGGTGCATTGAATGCGATGTACCGAGATATGAACCACTGGATGTAAACAAGGTTTATAAAGTGGTGTCGCAGAGCTTCCTCATGGATGGAGGGGATGGATTTAGCGTGAGTAAACATTTTTTTCCATTTATGTCATGTATACTAAAGAAAGTCTTTTGTCATGTATACTGAAGAAAGAAGAAAGCTAAATGTTCACTGAGTGACATTATGCTACGGGAGCGAAGCCGCGAAAAACAGCTAGTAATTAAAATAATGAATTATATTTAGATAGAAAATCTTACTCTCCAAATAATAAATTAGGGATGAAACGGATAGTAGTTTGGCCGGATACAGGATATCGGATATCCTGCTAGCTACATGGCCGGATAACCGGATATCCGGTGGCCGGATATTCGGACGCTTATCGCGTTACAACTTGATTTGAATATATGCGCGCGCGACAATTTCTGCCATTATTCATATACAAATAATAATTTATGGCAAAAAATAGAACCGTCTTCATCACTCTAAAAAGTAGAAATTAATCTTTATTTTTGTTTCAATCTATACAAAGTCAGTGCTTGTATCTATTTTCAATTTAACAAAAAAAGAATAAAAGTTATTTTCTACTTTTAGAGTGAGGAAGTCGGTTCTATGTTTTTGCAAAAAGCTATTATTTTTCCCTTTTTAGTGACCTGTGAAGAGTAATCACATTATCTAGTCACAATTCAGTATCAGAGTTAGAGTTCAATGGGTATATGCATCATTAAACCTTAAACACAGAGCTTATCCTGTTGATTTTCGAGGAGTTCCGTGGAATATCTTCCACATGGATTATATTGCATATCCGCAACTAAACCCACCCAAATCTCACCCGGCCACGAGGTATTAGCAGCGTATATCGTCTTTGGCAGCGTATATCTCGTAAAATATTTATTTTATCCAAAAAATATTTAGAAACCTCTATTTTATTTTTAAAGACCTATCCAATGACACCTCATTTAATGATATATTAGCGATTTATTTTTTTTACCCTACGGTTACTGGTATGGTGAGCCACTCTCAATTTTTTTTCAAATCAAATATAGCACCTGATATTGTTCTATCAGCGTATGAAATTTTATCAAATTCTGCTTAGTACTTTTTACGTGATTAACAAATATACAAACAGACAAACAGAATAAAAATCTATCCATGGTTTTGGTGTCTATAGCACATACATATTGCATACCAATTACTCTTTCTGAAAAATATTCAATGTACAGAAATGGTTTGATTACTGTTTAATTATATGTATAGATTTGCTTTGTGTAAAATAATCAATTACTAATATTATAAATTGGAAAGTAACTCTGTCTGCCAGTCTGTACGCTTTCACGCCTAAACTACAGTACCGATTTTGATGAAATTTGATACAGAAATAGATTACACAACGAGAAACGATATAGTTTTAGAAAATTTTGTGTTTCCACAGAAAAGAGCGATATAGACGAGTTTAGGGCGTAAAGAATTCAGCGCGAACGGTGTCGCGGGAAACATCTTTTGACATATACATTTATTTATTTTATTATCCGGTATCCGGCCGGATAGTGCACTACTATCCGGTATCCGTCCGGATAGTGAAAATAGGGCCGGATAGGCCGGATACAGGATAGTTACCGGATATCCGTTTCATCTCTATAATAAATATCCGAAAAAAGGATTGAATACAGTATAACCCTACATTAATTTCAAAACCTTGTGTTGATCATCTTGTTTACTTCGTACCTTTAATTATTGAGTACCGTCAACCAGTGACGTTTTGTGATGGATCAATGTCACTGGAAACAGCCCTGGAGTACTTTTGAATTTAGAAAGGTTGCTAAAATTGTTTGACCTCTTACCTTCATTATTTATTAAAACTTCCATTAATCTAATTGTTTTTATTATGAGACAAACCATTGAGTGTAAATATTTTAGACAAATTTATTTTTGTCTTTCTTCTGTGTTACCCAGAGTTAAAAAAAATAATGTAAATATTTTTTTAATACATTCCTGATTTTTTCAAAATTCTGCTACCAGTCCATTCAATGGTTATCATTGGTTCAATGGTAGCAAATCTTAAACCGCGAGGCACGTAATGAAATATTTCGATAAAGCAGGACAAATATAGCTGATATCCAACTTGTTTTTAAAGAAAAATATATTAGTTAAATGGGTTACCCCATGACCCAAAGGAGGCCATATGAGTTCACTTTATAATTCCATAGTTCTCACAATAATTAATTCCTATTCAAAACGATATTTCTGCTACATTTCCATCATCATTATGATTTTAAACGTTGTCAATTAGAACAATATGAAATAAGCGAATTAGCACCAACGGTTGTGTTTGGGACATTACTGACGCGTTCACGCTTCGTTAATTGTAATTGTTCAATTTCAATAATTGCCTATTTGTCTATGATTGATGTTGTGTAATGTGGCATGGTAAAATAATTCGTTGAATTGTAAGTGTTCTAAATAATGATAATTAAAATTATAACACGTGCTACAAATATGCAGATACTCTTATCGTCTCTAATCTATACATTTATTGTTAGTATGCCTTAACTTCTGTAAGCGTGATGTATGAGTGATTGAGTTTCTGTTGTAGGAGTTTATAAAGGTTTATTATTTTAACTTTTATCACTCATTTAATGCTTGTTTCTTTGTTTAAAAAGTGTTCAAAGTTCTCTATCTTTGTATGTTTATCTTTTGTTTTGCTTTGTTAGTGTAAAATTTATCTGTCAAATAAAGTTATTGGTGTTAACTATTTCAATTGATTCAAATAAATAAATAACGATTTTCGGAACAAAATTTTCTCTTCTATCTTAATTTTAGGCATTCATTTGGAATCTTGTATTGTTTTTCAATATTTAATAATTTCATTGAGTAATTTATAACAACATAAGTGATACAGTACAAGAAATCAGTCGTGGTAGGTAGTGACAGAATTTTTGAGACACTGATAACACCTTAGTCACCCGCGACCACATTGTAGTGTTCAAAACGTCGGATTAAATAATAATGTATGTAAACCACGTTTAAAATCCTTTCTAAAGAGAAAATAATCAGTGAGAAATCCTAGCAAAAACTTCACCTTCAACAGCAAGTTTATAGGAAGAATTGACGACAGAAACAAAGAAAAGTACATACAATTGCGTAGAATGTTGTATAACTTGCATTGCTACTGAATCACAGTTCAACATTTATTTATTAATATTGGCTTCTCCCTGGCGAAGCACCCATTGTCTCAGAATTGCCGGTTGCATAACAATTCGCTATAAATTGATAGCATTTCCTACGTGCATCCAAATCAAGATATTTCGACCAAATGAAATTCTTGATTAATGTTGGAGGAATTCTGTATAATGGAATATTCGTGTATATTTATTAGTTTGATCATGTTTGGGGGTCAGGAGCAGCAGTGTTGCTACCTTATTTTTATTTAGGGGCTAGACAGAAAGCAAAAAGGCTAGATTTTCCGGGATTTCAGAAAAAAGGGGCTAAAATTTCTGATAGTATTCGATTTCAAAATTATGGTATTTAAATCATACTCAAAGTTTGAGTGACCAGTGAAAAAACAAGCATTATGCCCAATAGGGTGGGGATAGTTCCAGTGGGTGGACGTTTGTTCATCTTAGGACTAACGTGAATGACCAAAAAATGGTCAGCACCACCGCAATCTTGAAAAAGACCTACAATTGCTTATCTTAAAACTGACTTGACAAGGAAAAAAATGATCAGCACCTAGCTCAGGGTCAAATTCGAACAGTCGAGTCGTATTACGTACCTGTTGACCAAAAAAAGGTTAGCATCAGACCAAATTCTGAAAAAGTACTAGATTGCCCTTTTAGGTGTAAGTCATAAAAGTTAGGGCTCAGTTTACCAAAAAGGGGCAATATAAGGCTATTTTTACTTTTTACATATTCATATTACTAGCATTCCGCTCCGGCTTCGCACGTGCTATATTATACATGTTATTTAAAAATAAACCCTTCTAACATACTTACATAACCACAAACTTTATCCTTTATAATATAATTAGTTTTAATGTAACTTATTTAAACTAATTAAATGGTAAAATATAATGGAACATAAACATGACTCACAAAATTACAATTCAAGCAGATTATTCAATCAGTTGATATTAATTCCGGGACTATTTAGCATTAAAATTTATAATATGGCTTTTAGAGATAAAAGGATTTAGTATTATTCCTAATTTTGAATTATAATTGCCATTTTGAATCGATTTTAGAGCCCGTATATTGCAGAGCGCCATATCAGTATATCTAACTGAAATGACTATCTTACTGACTGGATACTACTATTCCTTTATAATTAAAATGAGTCGTTTTACTTACAGACAGTACAATATTCTACTAGGCGAAAGTCTAAATCGTATCTTTAATATGCGCTTGATTAATGAAAGCGATTTGTATCTGTTACACCATGACGTTCAGTTTTTTATAGAAATCGGGCGTTAGTATATCTCATCTGAAACATATAAATGCTCAAATGTTTTAGCTTTATAGAAGTTAAAGTGGTTTCAAGGCAAGAGTCTTCAGAGCTTCGAATTTATTTTAAAAAGTTCCTTACTATAATATTTAATAATTTTTCATAGACACGATGTATTCCTCCCAGACTTTGTCTCAATTTATACCTTTCGTAATTTCGTACCTTTTTTAAGACAGTTCAAGCAAAGAAGCAAGTGGGTCAGCCGATGTTAAGTGATCACCGCCGCCCATAAACACCTGATGTTTTGACGATCTTTCAAGGACTTTAAACCTTGAAATATTACTAAACGGTATATAATAGTAAAGAATCATATCTAACCTATAACTATACTCAACATTATTGTGATAAATTGTTCAGCACTAAAAGGTTGACACAAAACCAAAAATCCCCCACAGATTTAGATAATCTATTACACCACAAAATCAATGTCCAGTTGACTAGCGTAAAATTGTAATATTCTCGAAATTTAATTTCACTCGTTTTAGTGGGCATGGTTTGAATTTATAATTGTTGATGTGTTGGTTATCGATTGATTTATAATAATGCAGCCTAAAATGATCCCCGTACAAGATAAAAGATAGAACATACAAGAACAATAAGATTAAGAATGGACTTCCTTCCATCTTACCAAAAGGGACCAAAAGCGGGAAAAAATATTCGTTTCTAATACATGTCTATCTTAGATCAACAATAAATCTATAACCGTTTTAAGTTTTCCCCAATGACAACCGTAGCACCTAGTAATAAACTCCAAAATGGTATATCAATCATCTTATACTTACAATATATTTCATTTGACACTACGGCATTTTGACAACCGAACTAAACCAAAATAGGTGCCCATTTCTAATGTCAGCCTTTTTTTGCCGAGACATTTTTTGGACTGACACTATCTATGGTATCCAGTTGTATTGTTGATCGGAGATATCAATTAAATACACTACTGAAACGACTGTATAAAACTGTAATTAAAATGCAGAATTCGGTTACATAATATGTAATGTATTTATTTTTGTGTTAATCGGATAATGATATGCCATTAACATAATTTTGTGTATTGTGTGGGCTACGAAATATTAACAATTGGTTTATCATCAACTAGCTAATCAGCGCGACTTCTCTCCCGTAGAACTCATATATGTATATAGCCCATAAAATAAAGCCTATGTTACTCGTCCATAATATTGACTGCTTTCGAATGATGATAGAATTTTTAAAATCGGTCCAGTAGTTTTGAGCCTATTCATTACAACCAAAGAAACAACAGACAAGGTTTTCTTCCTTATAATATTAGTGTTGGTCCTACCAAGCATGTCAATAAAATATGTCTAAATGTATGGAAGTGTATGAAAGTAAAGTAATTGTTTTTTTTTTCAGATGGTGTCAGAAAATCGTGGGCCTAACGTAAACCTCGGACTCGACAGTGATGTGTTCATGAACTATTTGGCGAGGGAAATGCCCGTTATCAAAGATTTGGACGGACGTCTCATGATAAAGGATGCTTGTTTACCTAATTAAATGCTAATATAAAAACTACTTTTTTGTCTATCAATGGTGTCCTAATAATAATAATAGCTCCCCGACCGATTTTCGCAACAGTAGCCAATCTCAATAAAGACTAGCCAGTTGCGCAGGAGATATTATAGTGCAAAAGTTTACGCCCGAATACAGGTGCACTCTTTATTCTTTTACTCTCATAACCCGATGGGACGGCAGACCGACGCGACCGGAGAGAGATCGACGATTTTACGTGCTCTCCGAGGCACGGGGGTGTTCCAACACCACCAACTTCCAAAGTCAGGGTTGTTACTGAGATTCCTTTATCATAAAATCCGGTTACCATTTTTTACTACAATCTCGAAGATTTGATTGAAATAAATGTCATATCCTTCAAAATAAATAAATAATCTGGGACATTTTACAAAACGCTATTTAGTCCCAAACTAAGCAAAGCTTGTACTATGGACGCTAAATAACTGATAGACACACTTAAACCTACTTTTTTGTAAATACTTACATACTATCAATAGAAAACCTAGACAATAAAAAATAACAATGTTCATCACATCATAATTTTCTTTCTACTCGTGGGAATCGAACCCACACCCTTCGGCGCCATAGACCATTGCCACACCCCCTACACCAATCGGGTCGTCGAGATTAAATACACTATAGTAATTTAACAATAACGATCAAATAATAATGTATTCAGTCCTCTTTGTAAAAGCATTTAATTCCTTTAGATAAAAGTCAAAATTAAATACACTTTATAGTAAGTTAACAATAAATAATTTTGATCAAATAATTATGTATTCAGTCCTCTTTGTAAAAGCGTTTAATTCCTATAGATAAAAACATTGGCTTAAAGATATTGCGAATCGTTTAGCAATAGCTTCAAAGGTATTAATTTAGCACCGAGTTGCTAGTCGAGTCAGATTTCAATGGGCCGTGAAATTGCTCTTACCAATTCAACTGCCATAGTTTTATTCGAATGGAAAGATATCGCATTGAAATGCTATGTATTTTGTATTGGTGTCTGGTGTAAAAAGATTTAAAAGTAGCATGCGTAAAAGTTCGTGTTAATAAGATGGTGCTGAGGGTACGGACGAAGGTGTGTAACTAGATTCGATAAAAAATTTCATTACATCCTAATTGTCTACTCGTGGGAATCGAACCCACACCCATCAGCGCCACAGACCATTGCCACATCCACTGCGTCAATTGATTCAAAATTAAATACACTGTAGTAAGTTAACAATAACGACCAAATAATTATGTACTCAGTCCTCTGTATAAAAGTGTTTAATTCCTTTAGCAGAAGTCAAAATTAAATACACTTTATAGTAAGTTAACAATAAATAATTTTGATCAAATAATTATGTATTCAGTTCTCTTTTTAAAGCGTTTAATTCCTATAGATAAAAACGATTGGCTTAAAGATATTGCGAATCGTTTAGCAATAGCTTCAAAGGTATTAATTTAGCACCGAGTTGCTAGACGAGTCAGATTTCAATGGGCCGTGAAATTGCTCTTACCAGTTCAACTGACATAGTTTTATTCGAATGGAAAGATATCACATTCAAATGCCATGTATTTTGTATTTTTATTTTATTTGAAGAAACACCTTTCACATTCACATATATGATATCCATGATTGAAATCTCAGCATTCGATTCGCATTATATTGATTTTTGGTGTAAAAAGATTTAAAAATAGCACGCGTACGAAGACGGTAGATGTATGAATGAATGAAGAAATGCTTTATTTCGCACCAAGGCTTAAGGCTAACAACATGATGGGGAAAAAGATACAATAAAGGTAATTCGGTAGATGCGCAACACTTACATAAATACACAAATAAAACATATAATAATACCAATAATAATAAACCTAGAAGTAATAAATAAATAAATATTTAAATACTAGATTCGATAAAAAATACGTTATCGATAATTGTTAGTGACGTACACACAAAAATTTATATCTTTTTACTACGAGATGATGAATTATCAAAAGCGTTTGTAAAAATCCTACTAATATTATATGCCAAAGTTTGCATGTATGTATGTTTGTTACTCTTTCACGCAAATACTACTGAACCGATTATGATGAAAACTTGGTATACATATAGGTAAGGGTTCGGTATAATAATTATTATTAATTATTAATATTAATTTTAATCCCGGATTTGCCGCGGGATCAGAAGATATGCGGGTGAAACCGGACCGGTAAACCGTATTAAAATTTATTCTGAACCTATACCTATATGTATACTAAATTTCATCATAATCGCTTCAGTAGTTTTTGCGTGAAAGCGCAACAAACATAGGTCCTCACAAACTTACATTCTTATTTCATGATGTCTATAGGACAAAAGACATTCAAAAATATTCAGTCGTGGAACTGAAAAGTCTATACGATAAAGAAACGTATACGACTAGACGATATTCTACGCTATGTTCGAATAAAGTCTAATTAGAAGCAGGAACGCGATTCGCATTTCAAGAAGGCTGTAGTCTAAGAGCCAGCTAAGAATTTATATTTCAGTTTTTTTCATTAATTTAGTAGTATACATAAATTCATCCATGAAAACGCGCCCCACTCCTCTTCCCAAATTTTGTATGCAAGCTTGCACTTGTGTTATAGGTACACACTCATTACTCGTGTGTGAACACGCACACTAAAGTAAATAGACTAATTAGGAAGAAGTATTGCGATCATAGTAAAATATATAAAAATTATTGTAATAATAATACAAAAACTGGTGGGGCGCGTCGTCGTTGTCGTCACAATCTATAGTATGCAATGAAATATTATCATATATAGATATGTTATACATATACAAGACTACCGTGAAAAAATGCGACCATCAATGATAATATTATCGTCTTTTCACAGTCACTTCATAGTTGAATTTAAAACGCTTTATTTTCGAGTGCTTACGTATATTCCTTTTTTTTATTCGTGCATTTTCTAAGCTTTCTGACAAACCATGCCACCGTTGCTATATAAAGTTCTGTCAACAATAACGTTACAGAGGGAGTGTAGATATACATCATACAGATAAACATGCTGATTCCCTTTGAAATCTCATAATTAGCGTGCTAGTTACATATCTATAGTTTTTTTTATTTAAATATTTAATTATTTGTGGATGTAATCATGTATACTTAAAGAAAGTCGACAAACAGAAAAAATATAACTACATATACACATAAAATAATGATTCTAAATCGAATTAATCCGACTAAGGGTCATCGTCATTTATAAATTCGAGTATCGAGTTGTATAATATGTATTGGGTTGATTTTATATTACTCTCGTGCCCCCACCAAGTCGAGCGTAAAGCACACTACCTTTACCGTAACCATTTCGCGCCATTTTCTAACATCTATTCGAGAACCTCTGGATGGGACTAGAACGCTGAAATTTTCGTTACCTTACTGAAATTTCTTTATTAGCCGTTGACCTAAAATGAAAGACATTTATGCGATTGCAACCGCGGAGACAGTTAGTAGTTAATAAAATGAACATTTAAGTAAAAAAATTAAATATGTATATGTATGTTTTATGTTCAGATATCATAAAATGTTATAATATATACTGATTCTAAAATGAACACTGGCTCTTAAACGCAGACATTTTCAAAGTGAGGTATTTGCACATTCTCGAGGGTGAGGTTACCAAATGCAATAATTAGACACTAAATTAGGTATTTTCTGCTAAATATACCAGTACTTTAAGTTCATTATGAGTATAAAAATGTATGTCATAGATTTCTTTGCTTGAACAAGTTTATGATGGCATTATTATCATTCATGTATTTTCTTTATAATATGAAATATTTATTAATTTTATGATTTCTATTTCAATAAATTACGTATGTATCCACGTTGACACTTGCACGATAGATCCAAGCCCGCACCGGTGAAATTACCACCCTCCCAGTAGAAAATTGGCGTGAAGCAATATTGCACAGTGCTTTGAGGCCTGTATTCCCATTCCATTCGTCTCCCATCCTATTCTACTCCTCCCCCAACTTCCCATCATTAATCCTCTCCTTATCCCCTTCTTTTGAACCGGCTAGGCATCTGCGATTCTTATGTTGTAGATGGTCAAAGGCTAGGAATTATTACTCGACGTCACATATAATAAGAATATTGTAAAACACATTAACCCAATGCTCCAATAGAAAACCAGTTTTTGTTTCATTTTATCTCGCAATCAAATTGAAATTTAATTGCAAACCGTAAATTTCTGAATGGCTACTTAAAATCGTACAATCTAAACTAGTTTTATCTGGTTATCTGACCGTCCCTTATTTAATGTCAGTTTCATGTATAGACTTTACATATCGTCGTTAAGATAGGCCTCTCTGAACTATAAACCTAATGAATAACATTACTAACAGGAATAAAACCAAGTTTTATGAGAATCCTGATTTAATCAGTTCCAAATTGTAATTAAATTAATAAACATTCCTGGACATTTAACACAACGCCATCTAGTCCCGAACTAAGCTTGTACTAGAGAAACTACACAATTGATAGACATAATTAAACATACTTTTTTCAGGTTTGTTACTCTTTCACACAAAAACTACTAAACCGATTATGATGAAACTTGGTGTACCTATAGGTAAGGGTTCAGACGTACCATATAGGTTACTTTTAATCCCGGAGTTTCCACTGCACAGAGGTTACGCGGGCGAAATTGCAAGATATTAACCACTAATACATAATGTATAAAACTTTAATACTATAAGACATTGACGTCACACAATCAATATCAAATAGCATAAAGGTCTAAGTATAACTATCATAATAATTAACTGTAACAAAAACCGAATACAAATGAGTAAAATCAGTAGAAATTGGCTTACGGTTGGAACACAGCGTGTTTTAATTAAGCCGTTGCTAAACCGCTAATTTTGTGACCCAAAGCTCGCTTTATCCGAATCTACCCACACGTAAAATTTTCACTGAATGAAAATTTTATTAACTTTGCAGATAAAAACAAACACATATACGAATAATATGTTATGGAAGCATTCCCGTTGAGTCCAGCTGACGCTGCCGTTCTCACGGGAATGGAATGCCGAGCGACATAGTGCGTAGTTAGCATATAAGTAATTTAGTATTATATTCATTTTTTACATTATTCTACTGGTAGGCTTGCATCGGGCAAGTCTACTTCCTTGTACCTAATAAGTTTAGAAAATAAAGTTTATTTTAAGTAAATTTGGTTTTTTTTGGGGCCTCCGGCTGTAGCATACGTAACTAATATAAAGTTTGTTTGTTTATGTCAAACTTTTTTGTGTCGTAGACCCCTTGCCATGTTTTTCCGTGTTGGGTAGACCCCCTAATTAGATACCTAATATTAATGTCCTATAAATTTCTAACTGTAGTGAAGTTTAATTAATTTTAAATAAAAACATATGTTAATTAATTTTTTGTCGCTGACGTAGACCCCTTGCAGGTTGTCATAGACCCCTAGGGATCGATATAGAGCACTTTGGGAATCACTGGTTTAGATGAACTCATCTACGAAACAAGATAGATTTGAAATTGTCTTATTATGATAGACAGGTTCATAAGAAAATCTATCTAATATTGCATTTCTGCTACTAGTTTTCCGAAAATAATAAAATTATTTATATTTTTTTGGTTTTTTAAAACGTAAGGTCACTCTGACCTACCTCTTAACCATCTCCGGATAAAAATACTCAACACCTATAATGAACATCGTATTTAAAAAAATATTATGTTAGTATGTTCTTGTATTTGTTGTTATAACGCGAGTACTTTCCATATTAAGTGAAAAAATTTTCAAAGGATTTTAAACGCGGTTTATTATACATTATTTTACATTTTTATTAAGCCGACGTATCCGTGACCACACTCGCTGTAAAGTATTCGAAACGTTGTGTTAATAATAATGTAAAAAATGTATAACCGCGTTAAAAACCTTAAAAAATATTTCATTTAACACGATACTATGTTGTTCATACAACTTCTTCGTTCGTTCGTCGTTCTATATTTTGCCCGTTTGGCGACGGGTAAGAATATATATGTCGCCACCCCATTTCTACCTGTGGGTGTCGTAAGAGGCGACAAAGGGTAATTCTGCTGTATAACATCTTCAGCTACCAAAGAGTGGGAGCCGAGCATGTCATGATTGGGCCAAGCTCGCACCGGTGTAATTACCACCCCCCCAGCAGAAAACCGGCGTGAAGCAGTGTAGCACTGTGTTTCGTACGGTGAGCGGGTGTCCGGAGGCCTGTATTCCCTCCCAATTCCTCTCCTGACCTGTTCTAGTCCTCTCCCGACTTCCTTTCATTAATCCTATCTTCTTATCCCCTCCCCTTCCTTCAAGGTGGCAAGGCATCTGCGACAGTTTACTGTTGTAGATGTTCATGGGCTGCGGTCAGTCACTTTCCATCAGATGAACCGCATGCTCCGCTTGCCTGCTGTTACATAAAAAAAAATACGATGAGAAAAAATAAAATTAAAATTAGATACTCGCTAATCTAACTCAAAAATATGCCAACATATACATTCTAAATGGCATATGCTAACTAGATTAATATCGATAAGAGATTTTATAATTGTTTTGATACGATCTATGCATTCAATTTGTATTTTGCTAAGTCAGCGTTATCGGTGTTTTTTAATTTAAGCTATTATGTCAACATCTCTTTATTGACTGCGTCTAGTAAATAGGTCGCCTTTTGATAAGGAATTCTTGAGTCCGAATCTCAGGGAAAACCTGAAAATCTTTATGAATTTTTTTTTATGGAAGAGCAAGCAAAGGAGCATGTAGGTCACCTGATGTTAAGTGATCACCACCGCCCATGAACACCTGAAACACCGGGAGTGTCACAGGTGCTTTGCCGGCCTTTGATGGACATATAGGCTCGTCTCTTGAAGGCCCTAATGTCGAATTTGTTAGGAAATACCGCAGATGGTAGGTCGTTCCACAACTTCATCGTACATCTTCACGTCCAAAATCTTTGGAAATAAAATTTTCATATTTTCGATAAGAGTAAAATACAGTAATTTTTAATTTATAGCCTTTCCGTTACTTTCCAGGATGTGTACTATACTAGAGAAACATTCGATTGGTATAATAATATAGGATATCTTATTTTTCAAAATGTACAGGTTCAATTTCTGGCTAGGAATATTGTTTTCAGAAATCAGACCTTTTCGTCGATTAAAATAAAAGAAAATTAAAGATTTTTTGGCGTAATTATTGTCGTAATCAGAAGTAGTTAAAACAATTGTCTTATAGTCTTAAGTTTTATAATAATTTCTGGCTCCATCATTTTAATTAAAAAGTGTAAGTCATCTGAATTTTTCAAAAAATAAATATTCTAACTTTTTCCGTTCTTTAATCTGTCTGTTATCTACAAATAATCGTTGGATGAACTCATTATTCAAATAATCTGTACACATAATTATTTATTAACACACTATTAACTAACTCTTGAACAGATAAATTTTCAACAGTCACCGTATTTAAAAGATTACAATATTTAATAATTGTATCATTACCAATAATATTAATGTGTCATAGTTTTGGTTATCAATGAAATTTTTAAATATAAATAGTCATTCAAATTGATTTTTAGTCTAGTCCTCTTTCATGCCTCGAAGGACGTACTTCGAGAATAAAAACAAACACAAACATCTAATATAGCAATTTGAATAGCGAATTTAAAACAATACCAGAAAATGTCTATATTTAATTTTTTTCTACTAACATCTCTTGTGGTTTGCTGTAATAGTTACAGGATACTAGTAGTATTTCCCCTGGCTGCTAAAAGTCACTCAATATTGGGGGATGGAGTGGTTCGTGCCTTAGCCAAAAATGGACACCAGGTGAGTTGGAGTGGTTATGAGTTAGGGAATATTGTTTCGCTGATTCCTTAGCTCATTAGTTTAAATAACTCGTAATTCCTTTCTGCGTAATTTTTTCGTTTCGTTTCATTGAGTCAGAACAGGCTGAACTACCCGTGGAAATGACTGTTCCCTTTTTGTCTGTTTTTTTATAAGAAAAGAAAATGTACATTTTTCAAAGAAAGGATCATACCAAAAACCACAGTGATTTGTCAGGCATGAAGACAGTGTACACCACGACACATCTATTCATAACAGATTTACATTAATTGTTCTCGAAATGACATACTTATTACTAAATTGAATACACATATAAGTTGTTCAAAAAGTACAATATGAGTTTCTGTCTTCATCATCAAATGAAAGTTTCTTAGTGTCTTGTGTAGAATTTGACCATCTTAATATTAATCTACGTCCTTCGCTATGTAGAAATTTTTAATATCTACACATAAACTCATCTCTATTGGGTATTAGTATCAATTTTCTTTGCGTGTTTCAATACATTATATACGGTGTCCCTGAATTAATCAATATGAAGATGAAAATCTTATGTTTCTTTTAACTTTCAGATTACGCATCTAACACCATTTCCCAAAGGCAAAGGTCCTGCCAATGTCCGTGAAATAGATTTAAGCCCTGACATAAAGCCGCTACCAGGTAACTGTTTCATTCAAATAATTAAATGAATTTGGACACGATCCATAACTTAAACAAGGAAAAAATGGGGAAAAATAGAACGGAAAGAAAAGTCTCTTTGTGAGGGGCCCCAGTCTGACAGTGTGGCGACGGGTTAGAATACATGTGTTGCCACCCCATTTCTACTCGTAGGTGTCGTAGAAGTCGACAGAGGGTAATTCTACATCATATCATCTTCAGCAATAAAAGAATGGGAACTGAGCATTGCACGATTGGGAAAAACCTGCACTGGTGAAATTACCACCCCCCAGAAGAAGATCGTCATGAAGCAGTATTGTACTGTATTTTGTACGGTGAGCGGAATTATAAATATAACCAAATTTTATAAATATGATGATGAAAATAATATTGATTTATTACAGAAAGTGTCGGTGACATAAAACAATTTATGAGAAAGGATAAAAATTCTCAAAACCTTAACGCATTCCTCGATTCTATGTACGATTTATATGGACTTGTGGTTACAAATAAAGACGTGCAAAAAATAATAAATGACCCCAGTGAAAAGTTTGATGTGATTATAATTGAATGGTTCTTTGTCGATTTTATTGCAGGGTAAGTATTTTTTTATCTAAACAAAGTCAGCCTTAATTCTATCATAATATGCTGTTACAAAAGGATTTATACCAGACACCGATGAAATGTAGAAGTTTAATTGTTATTTACATAAACTTATTCCTTTCAAGGAATCCATTATAAAGAAAAATAGATTGAAAAGTTAACTAAAGAAAAGAAATTATAGCTTCTAATAGACTTTAAGTTGTGACCCTATTTTTGTAAAATCGCAATTATTTGCAACTAGCAGCGTCTCTTAGCTTCATTCGCATTTGCATTAGTTATCTACTGCTTCTTAAAAAAATACAGCATATTATGTTCAATGTTCTGTAAAAAAAATTCTAGGATATTTAACAATACACCTTAGTTTCAAACTAAGCAAAATTCGTATTATGGAAACTAGATAACTGATACATACTTAAACATATATTTTTTTGTAAATACCTATCATAATATAAATAGAAAAACACCCAGACAGTAGAAAATTACAATGTTCATCACATCACTTATTTTCCTACTCGTGGGGATCGAACCCTCATCCTCCATGCCATAGACATCCATTGCGTCAATTGGGTCAGTATAAAATCTTTTCTTCTAATAATATCAATATAAATTATACGAAATAAATGTTCCTTGCAGATTGTCAGCAGTATTCAACTGCCCCTTAATCTGGCTATCATCACAGGACCCAAGCCGTGATGCATTACAGCTGGTGGGTGAAACCCCCAACCCAGCATATATTCCAGATCTCACTTCTGCGAACATGCCTCCATTCACCTTATCCCAGAGAATATCTGAATTGATACTTACGCTAAAAGGATTGTATAGGCAGTATTAGTAAGTTATTTGCTTCTTTTTTGTATTTTAATTTATTGAAAGTAAATGATATGAAAGAAAGAAATTAAAAATTGTTGAGTACAGATGCCGAAATAAATGAAATAGACATCGCAAAACTTCGAGTTTTATATATCAGTTTTCTGAAGTGAAGTCACTGTATTATATAACAGAGGTGCAAAACTAAGCGTAGTATAGGACTTATCGAAAATAGTCAAAACTAGACATAAGATACGTGACCTACCGACCTTTTGAAATAAAAAAGCTCTAATGCTCAGTTCCTTTAAAATAAAACACGCCGTTTTACTTACGGACAATACAATAACCTACTAGGCGTAACTCTAAAGCGTTTCTATAATAAACGTGGCGTTAACATAACTATCAAAATTTGATTCCGATTGGTTGATTAAAACCGCTCGTTAGTGAAAACGATTTGTTTGTGTTATACTATGACGTTCCGTCGTTTATAGAAACCGGGCCTTATACAATATATATCTCTACTACAAGGTATCATTAACGTTAAATTTATTATTATTTTGCAGCGTTAGCTATCCTAAGGAATACAAAATGTACAATAATTTGTTCGCGCCAGTAATCAAAAAGAGGGGTTACACTGTACCATCGCTGAATGACGTCAAATATAATGTGTCCTTGGTGTTGAGTAACTCTCATGTATCAATGGGAAAAGCTATGTCTTTACCAGAGAATTTTAAATCAATAGGTGGTTATCATATTAGTCGTGATGTCAAGCCACTGCCAGAGGTATGATAGAAAAATTAATTAGATACTATGCATTTATGTTGACACTATTCAAAATACAGTTTTTACAGTTATCGAATTTTATTTTATACTAGCTATGCTCCACGGCTGCACCCACCCAGATGATAACCTGTTCCCGTGGGATTTCCGAGATAATGGCTATCCTATGGCCTTTCTTGGTTTTCAGACAATATATGTAATAAATTTCATCCAAATTGGTTCAGTCATTTAGGCGTGAAGAAGAGACAGACATACAGACATTTCAGACGTTCACATTAAAAAAATTGTAAAGATTATTGTATGGAAGACTTAACATGATTATAATAACATATAATCTGAAGAAAAAATCAATAACAAGAAATCATTTTTGATTACAGGATCTGCAAAAATTACTCGATGGTGCTAAACATGGCGTTATTTACTTTAGCATGGGAAGCAACTTAAAGAGTAAGTTCCTGCCTGATGAACTGAAGCAAGCTCTATTGAAAGTATTTGGTGGTCTTAAGTACACGATCTTGTGGAAATTCGAAGAGGAATTGCCGGGCAAACCAGATAATGTGCATATGATACAGTGGGCACCGCAACCGAGTATACTAGGTAAGATACACAAATAATAAATAAATATTCAGATACATCAACACTACGCCATCTAATCTCAAAATAAGAATGGAATCCGAATAACTGATAGACGTACTTAACATACTTTTTTTGTAAATACATAGTGCATATCAATTAACACCCAGACAGTAGAAAATTACAATGGAACGGAAGACATAAGCGGGTGTACCCGCGGAGCTCAGCTAGTCTTGTATTAACTACATACGTAATTACCAGTAGATAGAAAGCTTTGTATTGCAACATATAGTAATGAGGCATTAAACTACTGCATAAATTGTATATATTTTGATCTATATCTCGTGAAGCCGAATGAAGAGGTGTCTATTGTCTATAAAATCTTTATGGATTTTCTTAAGAGTATGGCGTAGGTCAATTTGTGTTAAAAGCAGATATTAAAAGTATAACTGGATTAAAAATGAATGGATATGTGCGGCAAAAATGAAGCATGTAATTAATTCCTTTCTTTAATTTCAGCTCATCCAAACTGCGTCCTCTTCATAACCCACGGCGGCCAACTATCAACAACTGAAGCAGTTCACTTCGGCAAACCTATAGTAGCAATTCCAGCCTTTGCTGACCAATTCTTGAATGCTCAGAGAGCGGTACAACAGGGCTTCGCTAAAAAGGTTGATTTATCGTACACAATGGCTGATGATATTAAAGTCGCTATTGACGAGATCTTGGGTGATCCTAAGTAAGTGACAAATATTGTTTAAAACAATGTTAAACTGAATGTTATAGGAAAAAATTATGACCATTATCTTAAATTTAATGAATGTTATGAATAATATTTAAAATATTACAAACCGAGCGTCATAAATGACCTACTACCTGTCTTTACTATTTTTATATTTTATCTTATAATAGTATAGATAAACTACTCAAAGGCGAGACACGAAGACAATTTAAAATAATTGCAAGTCACTAGAAACATAATTTTTGAAATAAAGTATTTATTGCAACGGATTTTAGAATTTGAACTCTGATTTAGAAAATAGTAGTGATAACAAGCACGTACCTATTGTTAATTGCAAGAAATCATAGATTTAAACAATCCCTGTCCCTCGCGATTTTCGGGAAAAAATATCCTATGTCCATTTTTGGGTTTAAATTACGTTGGTAAAAAAATTAATCCAAATCTATTTTGTGTTTATGTGCAATGAAGAGACACGCCGACAGAGTTGCTTTCGCATTTCTAATTAATATTAATTCGATTTTTCAGATACTCAATTCGAGCGAAGGAGCTATCACAAATCTACCACGACAGACCAGTAACGCCTGACAAGGAGTTGGTGCATTGGGTGGAACACGTGGTGAAGACAGGCGGAGCTCCTCACATGAAGTCACCAGCGATCAGAGTACCCTGGTACCAGAAACTGTTCATCGATCTGATGATTATTGTAGCGATGATCGTACTCTTACTGATCATCGGCTTGAAAATGTTGTTGACGTACTTTAGAAATATGATAAAAGCAGGGAAGCAAAAAGTACAATAATTCTGTGATATTAAATACTAAGTTATGCCTATGATTATATTTTTGTAAAAAAATAAAATAAAAATAAAGTTCTGGATTTTTTTAATCAAAGGCCTTGATCAATTATTAGTAACTAGCTTTCCGCCCGCGGCTTCGCACGCGTGGGTCACTAATATCTGTATTTTTAGAGGCGCACAACAAAAGTTAAAAAAAATTACGGTCGCAAGGCCGCTGATATATACGAATTTCTATAGTTTTTTTTTTTATAATTTTCTATTTAACCAAAATCTCACACTGCGCGCGCCTTTTCAAAAAACAGAAAATTGTAGACCACGCGAGTGAAGCCGCGGGCGGAGAGTTTGTTATTTTTTGAAGATTTTTAATAATTTATTGAGTATTTATTATTTATTATTATTATTATTTGTAATGTCCTAATCTATTCGTTAAGAGTATAAAAATGCATGTCCGCAACTCAACCAAAATCTCACATTGCCACGTGGTATAACATTTTCACGACTTTAGAAGCGTATATTTCAAAAAATATTTAATTTAGCAAAAAACGCATTGACAAACCTCGAGTTCATTTTTAAAGACCTATCCAATGATATCTTATTTAATAATGTACTCGTATATTTATTTTTTTAACCCCCGTTTACATATAAGGGAAGCCACCCCTAAAAATATTTTTTTCCAAATAAAATGTATCCTATAAGTTGCACCTAATCATGGTCTATCAACATGTGAAATTTAATCAAAATCTGCCTAGTGGTTATTGCGTGATTGACGAACATACAAACAGATAAACAGACAAACAGACAAACAGAAAAAAAAAATTCTAAACATGGATTTGGTGTCTATAGAACATACATATTGCATACCAATTACTCTTTTTAAAAAATATTCAATGTACAGAAATGGTTTGGTTACTGTTTTATTATATGTATAGATATTGTATGAACTATACTACAATTTTTTTATCAACAATTTATTTAATATTATGATCACAACCATGGGAATGTCAGTTTAACACCACAGACATCAAGCTATATTTTACGGAGTATAATGACTGTGCAAGTCTCGTTGGTACTTGCAGACAATAAATTAAATTAGATAAGCCGTGGGACTATCTACCCGACGTATCAGTTAACAAAAAATGTGACGTCACATAATTTAGTCTGATATTTGCTGGAATTGCACGTCAAATTTGGATACGAAATCAAAACTGCACTTTACGAAAATTCTTTGAAAGCGTATGTATAATCGCATCCGCGATGATTCCTCTGATGTAAAAGCCCACCCGATTTCTGAAATAAATCAGATATTCGGATCAGTGGACGTACTTGTAATCCAGTCAATTTAGCGATTAACCTCGGAATTAGAGGTAATGAGCTAAATATTGCGACATCATATGAGACTTTTGAGTAAATTTTTAGGACGCAAAATAAAGGTGTTTATACGAATATTTAGCGTATTACCTTTAATTCCCATATTCACCCCTTTTTTGCTAAATTGACTGGACTACTGTGTGACATTCTGTAAAAAGAATATTAAATCAGATGCGTCCGAAGCCGATATGCGAATGTCTAGCTTAAACTTTATCTTATCTTGCTGCTGTCTTGATCAGTTACGAAACACTAGTTTACTTATAATAAATCCGCCGTTTGATTCACCCTCCACCCCACTACATACAACATCGATATAAATATTGTTAAATGTTATTTGTACTATTATTGTTAGTAATGTTAGTGGGTACAATGTACTATTATTGTTAGTAATGTTAGTGGGTAGTAATGTTAGTGAGCGTTTTGCTCATTAAAAGAAAAACAATATAGTCATCAAAATCAACTTTGCCAACAAACCGCTCAGTGGTTTGGCGATTATGTATATAAGATACCATGTACCTTTTTTATTAAAATAAATAAATGAAAAAAAAAACTTTTTATAATTCAAATAATTTTAAACCTAACAACAAAATTTCAAATAATACAAATTTCAAATAAAACAAGAGATGGAAAAGAAAACCATCTAATAAATCTGGTATTGAAACAATATTTCTTCCGATATAATCCCTAGGCTTTGAGTTTAATATTCCGAACTATTCCTTTATTTCCTTTAGATTTATTCCTCAATCCATAAGCAATAAAAATATAACAAAACAAGCTACAGTAAGTGAGACATATTGCGTAGCCAGCAAACTAGACTACGTGTGGAGACTGCTTAATGAATAACGTGGATCTCGCCTTCTAGAAGCGACTAAGAATTCAGTTTAATAACGGAATATCTTTATTAGTAGAAAATTCCAAAATATTATGGAATTTTTTACTAATAAAGACATGAAATCGTGAGTGCAAGGACAATTTGCTTGAGGAAAAAGCATACTTTCGTGATAAACTATATTATAATATGGACGTAGCCTACTTAATATGAGTACTTATTATCCTCTAACATAATTTAATACATACAACATAAGTTACAGAAGCGTATAATTTCGTACAATATTGTTAAAGTCTGAATATACATAATCTGGTTCTCAAATAAAATAATATAGCATACATTTTATAAAAAAAACTGATTAATCTTGTGTATGACTGCTAGAATGAAGATGCCCTGTACTTTTGTATGTCAAAGCATCCAATATTATGTGATAACCGCAACTCATAAATACCAGTAACTACTGGGTATTTTTCCAGCTTTAAGGAAGAGAACGAGTTGTGAGTAATTAATAAAGAGGGAGAAAAAAACTAAAACATAACATGGCAAAATGGAGATGGAGACAGAAGACTACACAACATAATATAACATTTAAATTTACTTTTATAATATGAACTTAAATGTCATTAAAAATAATTAATATAGAATATCACTTCCACTACTTTATATCCACGTTAGAACTCAAGTCGATAATAATTCGATTTGTTCTACGTATAGTTTTTCCATTGCTGATGTGGTATACTAGGAAATTATCTGTTGCGAAATAAAATTATGTCAACTCACTCCGATATTGAATACTTCTTTTATTTGAAAAATAAATGGTGTTTGTTTTAGGAGTAGAGAATAAATAATTGGAATAATAATATTTACGTTGGTATGTGTCTTTATTCTTTATCAGAACACAGTTAATTTGTAGGAATCTATTTATGGTTCCAAACTTATAAGGTAAAAACGGAATCCTATCACTATAGCGACGTCTACACTTCATAATTTTTCAGGGTTCGAAAGGCTATATCGTATATATAGGTCTGATCACTGTTAGGAAGTTAGTCTTTCAATTTAGTCAGATCGTGGGTGTCGACCGCTCGATCTTCCTATTAAGAACGATAATCGGAATGTGTAATTGCTGTAAAAGAGACAGGGAGCTCAGTCGCACTTACTTCTAATATTAGTAGAATTTCGAATTTCTGATTCGAACTTACTTCTAATATTAGTAGAATTTCGTGCAGAATACGTATTAAACTATTGAACTACTTCCATTACAGATATCCTAAAAATGTTTTATTTAGTTACAAATGGACAAGTCAGTGGTCAGATCAACAATTTGGTACAATGGACGGAATTGAAACCTACACAAGTTTACTGAAACGTTAAATCGGATGATTACAAAACAAAGGACGGTGTAATTGAATCCGAGTCCAATTTGGTCATTTTAGCTAATTTGTTATTCGAGTAGAGTAATAATAATGGCCTCCCGATCGATAGGTATGGTGGCCAATGTCAACAGAGACTAGCCAGGTATACAGGAGATATTATTACAGTGCACAAGCATGTGCTCAAACACAGGTGCTCTCTATAATCTTTTACTTTTCCATCCGATGGGAGGGCAGACCGACACAACCATAGAGAGATCAGGTGGAATATCGCCGGCTTTATGTGATATCCGAGACTTTTTGCTAAATAAATCTCAATAGTATTTTTGGCCCCATCTGGCAATCGAAATCGAATCCCCTCGATCTGCAATGTGAAAATACAATTAGTCTTTTCATAAATTTCCATTTTTATGAAGTACTAGGCGAGCACCGCGGATTTACCCGCGGATATATCCCGTTTTCGTAGGCTTTTCAGGAAAAAATACATCCTTTGTCATTCCTGGAGTTTCAAATCTCTGTACAAAATTATAACCAAATCGTAGTTTCAGAACCTATTCAACACAAAAAAAAAATATTTCCTATTTATAATATTAGTATAAATACGAATATTGGTTGTGCTTTTATTTGCGCTATAAATTGTAATTAGTCCGGTAGCGGTTAACGGTAAAGCCAGCTCAAACACTTAATAAAGAGTAGAGCCACACGAACAGCAGAATAACATGGAGTTATAGACAACTAGATACAATTCTCTTTGAGTTTTAAACACTTTATGAATTCCTAGCTGTTCTACGCGGCTGCCGTAACATAATGTTATACAGCCTATGTTCATCAGGGATAATGTTGGATTCCAATTTCCAATGGCAAAAGTTTTTTTTAATCGGTCCATTAGTTTCGGCGCCTATTAAATTTAAACAGAAAAAAACAAATTTATCTGCTTTCGAAAATTAGTGTAAATTTGCTCTTTTGTTTTGCATTATCTAGTCGAGTAACTCTTACGGCCGTTTTCAATAATAGGTCAGAGATCATGGATGGATTGTAATCTCAGATTAATTGACATTTGATTGTCAAAAGTCATAACAAAGGCTATTCTTCAACAGCATATTAAAATCAAAGTGCAACTAGATAGATTTGCCTGACTTTAGTTAGCAAAACAAGGGATAGATTGAATACCGAAAACTCGTACAACCTAACAGACAAACAATAAGACGGACAGAGAGATAGACGTACAAAATGACGGGGAGAGAGACAGACAGACAATAGGATAAGACGGGAAGAGAGAAATAGACACGGAGAGAGAGACGGACGCACGAACGAAAAGCGGAGTCTCAGTAATAGGGTCCGTTTTAATATTTCGGGTAACACAACTACAACAGATACCTTTTCTATATATTTTTTTTAATTACAATATATAAGTTTTATTAGTCGAGTTCTTTGCCTACTCTAGCTAGTAGCAGACGCGTCGGTTCTCGTTCTGCATACTCGTGCTAAAGTGCTC